>JAUOBX010077072.1:0-13161 GCA_032360705.1 Eupentacta quinquesemita
AACCTCATTACCGCATTTCTTGGTAGTCGGCCTAAAATCAAGAAATCGTGTAGCAATCCGATAAAAAAATCGTTACAGTGTGACCGGGCCTCTAGCCTCCAATGAATATCCCATAAAATCAGGTTACCATTTGACTTCTTGACTAGATGTCCTTTCGCCTTAGTACATAGCCTAGTCTAGCCAAAAAGAAGATGCATGCTTGCAGTTGAGAGCACAATATGTTTGATGTTCCAGCTTCACAGCTTGGCCTTTATATTAGGCCATGCAGGTGGAACAGGCCTAGGCTAGGCAATTCATTTGCATGTCAATATGATGCCAGTTCTGTTCTGGAGATTACATTATATTTCTCAGTTATGGTTCACTTCTAGGATTCTTTTTGCTGAACATTCAGTTGTTTCATTTTGCAGTTATATTTTCATTTGATAGTTCTTTTTTTTGCGGACCTGTATTCCCAATAAACCAGGACATAATTGTGTGTTTGTCATGTATTTCTCTTCATAGACAGAGGGTGGGTTGGTCTTGAGGCATGCCCCCTCCCCACTCCACTCATTTGAGTACTCTTGAGCAATATATATATATATATAACTGTTGCACAAAATCAGTTTGGAACCTTGTGATTATACATAAGCGTGCACAAACTAATTAGTGCTCCGTTCTATGCAGACGAGCCATGGCTCAGTTTTAAGAAGGGCAAACTTACCCCTCACTGCTGACCGTGCTGAGTTTTCCCATACATAGTGGTGCTCACTTAACTTTTTGGTTATAATTGTTTTTTCAGAATTCCAAGAGCAAGTTTGAGCTAACTTAGGCCTTGGTCTAATGATATGCTTCTCCAACAGCGATAGTTCAGCTACCACACTTTTGTACATGCAGGGCTGGATAGAATCTCCTCTCGAGAAATACACATATTTGCAGACCTGTTCCTAGGCCCACAGTATTATGTTGATGGAATACAATTTATTCACAGGATATTCACTGGAGGCTGAACTATTTAGTGCCTAGACCTATTGCATGAAATTGCAGCTGAAACTAACCATCCAACCCCCCATTCATCCCCCCCTTCTTCTAAGCATGCACGCCATGCAGCACCTGACGATTTTTTTAAGACTGTCAGTGGTTTAATTGAGGCAAGAAACAACCAAAATAAAAGCAAAAAATGTTCGAAATTCTCCCGAGAGTGATCCTAATGAGGAGAGAATGGATTAGCTCAGTGATCATCGCTGGTACCGCGGATTCAGCAATCCAATCATTGAAAGAAACCTTCACATGTGCCAATGCAGATTGTTCTGAACTTCTGAAGTGGAGTCGCTTTCGTGAAAAGTTGAACCGGGTATAGCTAAGTAGGCTCAACACTGAATAAACCACAGGCGCGATGTGGGTGACGCACGGGTGACGGGACGTGGTAAAAATAATCATATTCTCCCCGCCCATTGACTTTCTGATCTCTAATACAAAACTTTTTGAAGGACTTGAATAATTGGCTGCTGCCCCGCTTGGGATGGAATCGTTTGTTGCTCTTGTATGTGGCCATCTGAACAGGTTGTTTCCCGCCTGAGACAGACAAGAAAGAAGTATGGAGTAGGAAAGTATGTTTCGCCGTACGGTGACATCCTACTCGGTATACGGTGATACATACTAGAACATGTTTGACAGGCTACTTTTCATCTTAAATGCTAGGCCTATCTCTACTTCAGGACGTGTCCGCCATCCTTCATCCCCATGCATTTGAATTTCGGTAAACTGAGCTCCGAAGACCATGCTGCATAGCCTATTCGCTAAATGATTCATTTAGGCACTGACGCGCGCTCCACAACACAACTCGCAATCCCGTGACTGGCAAAGTTGCCGTCGTGGACTTCTAGAGCGCCTGTGAAGCAGTACGGCTACGGCGTCTGCAACGCGGATGACTCCCCGTAGTAGAAGTCCCCGTCGTCAAATCTAAAGCTCCCTAATGACGACATACGACTTCAAACGAGATATAAGTGAAGGGGTGTTGCAGAACACTGCGTTTTCTAACCTAAGGAATCCAACAAGATCCATCAACGTTCCAATAGTCAACATCCTCGCAAAGCAATGTCCTATGCAGACGAAATTTTGAGCTGTGAATCTACAAGGTGTTATATTCTGTAGAACATTACCTGTGCTATTGATGAACCTGTGGTTGTTTCATTAGATGTGCTTCCTCGTTAGCTAGTGACGTAATACCTCCTATCTTCTGTTATCCAATACATCGTGGTTAGAGAAAAATTGACACTAATGCATACATAGGCAATGTATAACCTACACAACATGCCTTGGCCAGTTCACAACTGAAGTCCGATTAACATCGTATCACTACGAAAGTTGTCATACAATTTCTAATAACTCAGCACCGTTTCACTGGAATAAACAGACACGTAACGTCAGTATTCGCTTCAGTGGTTGCATCAATTACATACATTCAATTAACATGTATAAATATGCTTCGAATAAATAGAGAAATTGAATAAATGATAAGATTTCATTTAGTTGTTCCAGCAATGTTTGTATCAAATCATATTATATCCAAACTCATTGCTTTACTCCCAAAATAAAATATTGATGTTTCAGTTATCGGAGACTCTTCAATTGTACGGATGGATCAAACCAAATTGCTTGGAGTTCAACTTGACCAGCATCTCACTATAAAACAACATATATCTTCCAAGGCTAGAGTATCATCATTCGGAATGCGCAATCTCATAAAACTACGCCAATACCTGGATTTAAATGCATCATTCAAAATTGCATTAAAATAGCCTTATATTTTCTCACATGGATCATGCTAATTCCCTGTTTGTTAACCTATCGGAATAATTACTATGGCCTGTACAACCTAGTCAAAATCAGACAGCTAGAATCCTCCTCGGGAGGTCGAAGTTATCAAGCTCTACTGATGCGCTCAAACAGTTACATATTCTCCCAGTACACATCCGCGCGGAACAATCACATTATTCTGGTGTTCAAGTGTCTTCAAAATATATTCACCTCTCATTTATCGAGTCTAATTCAGCAACGTAAAAAGCTACTACTCCACACGCTCAACTGACAAATACTTCCTGATGGGTACATTCACGAGGGCATTAACATTCCGGGATGGAGCGTTCAGTGTCGCTGGTCCCAAGCTTTGGAACAGCTTACCAATCGGTCGGCCGAGTAATCCATTCATGTATATATATATCTATGTATATATATAAATATAAATATAGAGATTATGAAGGTATATGTATGTATACATATATATATATATAAAATTCTGTAATATAAATGAATGATTGGATTCATAGGCTGTTACAGACGGTAATAAGAACTTTCACCAGTGTTGACAGAATATGTATGTGAATCTGACAATGCAGTAACGGTTGATGCGAGTCACTATTACAATTATGTGTTATCTTTGATATCAGATATTCTATGCCGGCAACGGAATGTTTTGTACAATCGTCTATTTTAATCTGCGAAGGATCATTGATAACATTTTCTCAGGTAATTTATCGGCTACCGATGATAAGATGTAATGAATACATTTGTTCCTCATCCATTATGTTCCCTCATAGAGGGCCATGATAAATGACAGTCCAGATGTGTATGATGTAACAAATATACCACACATCACTGGATTCCGAACCTTACCTGTCCACACTGTTTGGCCTTTACCAAAAGGCAATATGGCAAGTGTAGCTTCGTTTAGACTGGAAACTCGTTGTGGGTTTAGATCCTGCATGATTGGTATTTTCACTCGAGGCAGTAGACACTTCGACCGAGCACAATTACTGGTGACCCGAATATTCGAGCAAAACCAACTCAACTGGAACCAACAACTAATATAACATTACTAGTTGGACTGTTCCAATGTCTGCTAAGTATCCTAAGTATTATCTGAATAATTCAGTCGTTGATATCAATATCACTTCATAATTAATTTGCTCACAAATTGAATGGCGTAGATTGCTGCGATTTGAATTGATTGATGCAAGGTTGATGGCCTGTCATACGAGTTCCAGTGATCGATTGTGACCCGGATGAAACGATTACATCACATATCAAGCAAATGAGAAACAAACAGGGATTGTTTGATTTATTTTAGACGTGTGTTGATTGATCCAATAAAATGTGGTTGGTTGATTGAATTCAGTAATAACATTTTGAAATAATGGATACATTTATTCGATCAATTACTGGAAAAATAGTAAGTTCTTTGGTCCTCACATCACCTTCCGCTTACAACTTTGAATGCATGTTGGAGGTTGACATGAGTATATATTAGTACAATATTTCTGATTCATTAGGAAAACACTAACGTCACGTTCCGTGGCGTGATCGAAACGTAAACATTTGAGCTATCACAACGTTAATTTGTATTCACGAAATGCAACACTGTGTTTTTCTGTGCTATAAGATATGACACAAAACGATATCATGTAAAATGATTATATGTTATCGAATTGGAGGAGGGTTGGTATAAACGGGAGTTAGGGAGATAAATTATATTTGAAAGAAGTCCGGGTGAATGTATTGTGTTTTGTTAAATTCATGCATGGGCGAATACTCCATGCATAGACGAAAAGCTATATAGGTTTTGAATTTTCGTCCACATATACAGAGCTAGCGCGATCAGTAAATATCAGCTCCAATAATCATCAGAGCGATGTGATATGCAGTGAGTATGTGGTGGGAAGAGACGTAGGGCAGATATGTAAATGATGATAAGCTGTGTTGGTATATCTATGACATCTCGTGGTACGGGGAGTGTGCCGATCAAACAATATATCGCCTGGGGAGAAGGAAGGGTAGAAGTATTGACAGGATAATATGAATTCTCTGTCCTATTAGGTGCATAGGTGTAAGTATTCCCCCGAGGTTACTCTCAAACGTTAATGTATCATATTGCATCTCGCTAATATATACAGCTCCGCGGTAGAGAGAACAGGGTCGCAATTAGGCAAGTAGACGAGGAACAAGTGACCACACCAAAGAAACCATACAGTAACTTTCCACCACTGGATCTGTGAGTTGCGTAATTTATAATAGTATCATCTCGTTGCTTATATAGCGCTTCTCCATTTCATGCTCGAAGCGCTTTACAGATATAATCCCGATCATGGGGACCAGGCACGCTACCCGACAATCACGGAGAGTAAAATTGTACTCACAGGTAGCAATGGAGATAATATTCCTTGCCTAAGGACGCACCGGAAAATCCAGTCGGCCACATGTGGGGATTGAACTCACAATCAATCTTCTGATCATTAGTCCGGAGCTGTATATTCTATGATATAAACTACTATCACAAAGCTGCTATTATCGGGCGATCTCAGTAAATCCATCGAATGAAACACCACAGCAGAGTCACTCCAAACATATCGGTGAAGAATCATATTGTTCTACACAGTAGACATGTCAACAATAATGCCGGGTCTCGAACATTTCCCTTCCCTAACACGGCAAATATCACATACAGGAATGTACTCTGTTGAAATTGTATTTTTGTTTCTAATAGACGCGACTGAAGAAGGGTTGTGGACCGTTTCCGGAGCGTCGACTTCCATGCGGCCCGGCTTCTGTTGCTACTTTAATATTGAATAGCGTCTCTCACATGCACTAAGATGTCAAATTTGACCTGTATGTCAAACTGATCCCATCTTACGGCACGTCTGCTCTGTTATTCTAACAATATTATTAGACCAGCTAGGACAGCCTTGATGGGTTGCCATATTCTCACTGGCTATTTAAAAACCGCAGTGAGTTCCCGAAATCACTAATCAGCTATTTGCGTCTACAATCAGCGCTCCGAGTGCCCACCTGTGACAGGGGACGCCCACGAGTGGGAGACTACAAAAGTGATTAGTGTCGACCTCGAAACTGCAGTACTTAAGATTCCAGGAATTTCCAATCGGGGGTATGCGTGTGTACTCTGGTCCAATGAAGAGTTGCTCACAAATCCATCAGCACTCCGCAGTTGTGATAGGGCAAGCCCACGAGCATAAGAACACATGTGACGAAGAAACCACCGTGGGTTGCCCAAATTTCCGATGTACAACAATTACGCATACAAAATGGTTTATTGTACTGTAGTTCGAGTGACAATGGAACTGATTTGCATAGAAACGATATGTTAACATAGCCAATTTTTTCTACACGTCATTTTGGACCTAGTAGTGCCAATTAGAAGTTTATGATGACCATATCTCCATACTGGTCGTTACTCTGGTGTAGACTTCCAGATGACTCACTCAATACTTTTTCTTCATGGATTCTCGCATTTGCATGGTAACTGTACAATTGTATGATGTATGCAGACCAGCAATAATTTCCCTTTATGTTATATAGTCTCTATGCTCCCAGCAGGTATTGCATGGAAAAATACTGGCGATACGCAGTATGTTCAGTTATCAACCCTGTATTGAATATGGACAAAATGTATCTGTCAGCCATAACCCTCGGACAAATTTGTTATAATCGCAGAGGACTGATATACGCAATTGTTGCAGCCATCTTGTCAGCGTGTACAAACATATGTATGAAAGTAGAACTAACGAGTGTCAATCCGTTCGAAGTAGCTGCAATTAGATGTATTGTAATGTTTCTATGTATCGTCTCGAATGTCGTGTACAGCAAAGATGTATTACATTTGAAGAAGGAAACTCTATGTGAGTATAAAAGGCTGACCATCCGTTCGATTTTTGCGACTGCGTCTCTCGTCTTCATGGTTCATGCCCTAACTTATACCGATGTTGGAAATGCAGTCGCTGTGTCCAGCAGCATGCCAGCTTTTGCTGGGGTAATAGGAACCATTGTTTTGAAGGACAGCTACACAAAACGCGAGTTTAGTCTAACGGTTATATGTATCGTTGGGGTGATTCTGGTAACTAAACCGACCTTTCTCTTCCATGATGGTGTGGACCGATCAGGACAATTCATTGGATCCGTGTTCGCTCTCTGTTGTGCCTTCTCCATGGCTATCAGCGTTACGTTCTCCAGATTACTCTCTCAGCAACACGTTCATGGAATGACCATTATCTTTCACTTCGGATTAGTAGCTGTCGTGACGACTTCCGCTCAAGTTTTTGCCATTTCTACATGGGAGATTCCAAAATGTGGATTCGACCGGATTCTTCTTATAGCGCCAGGAGTACTGGCTTTCCTGATTCAGAAGTGCTTCGTCGCAGCTCTCGCGCTAGAGAAAGCAGTTCATGTTGACATCCTGTTTTCGTCATCTGTTGTGTGGGCTTTTCTTCTGAAGTATCGGTTTTTTGACGTTATACCAGATTCAATTTCGGTAACTGGTAGCTTTATGATTGTCACCGCTGGTATGGGATCCTTTCATAGAAATGTTAGTCTACCTTATTGTATGAGGTAATGAGGTAATTTGCACTTTCCTAGGATCCAGTGGCTAACGTACAAAGCAAGCAGATTTTGCTTCACTGACTATGCTCACTAACTTTGAGGTAAGAATCAACACCGACTCCGGCTTCAATGAACTAACACTCAACAGCGGGATGATATATAGTTGAAGCAGTATCCCACTGACCTATCACACATACAAGTAAGATAATAGCCTATTCACTTGAAGTGAACTGCGTTTCAGAAAACACATTGTATAGGAAAACATTTCAACTATACATGTATGAAAGCATTGTGACCTCGGATGATCGAGTCTCGAATTGGGTCGCATTAACCTCTGCTCTAGTTTTCGCTATTTCTGCATGGGCGATTCCGAAATGTGCTAGAGAAAGCAATATATGTCGCCGTCATGTTTGCGACATCCGTTGTGAACGACTTACCTTTTCCTGTACCAGTTTTGGACGTTACACCAGATCTATATTCGGTTGGGAGCTTCATGATTCCCTGCTGAATTTAAATTTAGTCAGTTTTGTTTTAGATAATTTTAGCTATTCTACAATCCAATTGTATTTAACGTTAGGCAGGGATTTTTTTAACCTTCTTTAACCGCTTTATTGATAGTGTCAAATGCTTTATTACTTGCGTTGGGTAGAGGATCGGAAGCTGCCTTGATTTTACTCGATTACTCAACAGCGTTTGACACTATGGATCATACAATTCCACTTGATCGACTGCAAAACAAGTGTGGTATTGGCAGGTCAGCATTAACATGATTTTAGTCATACCTGGAAGGTCGAAAACAAGCCACCGTAGTGAACAATACGATTCCTCATGGGTTTCCGCTACCATGGGGTATCCCTCAAGGATCTGTAATTTGCCCAATTGTTTTTGTACTGTACACAAGTCCATTGAGGGACATAACTCTCATCACGGAGTTCATCATATGATATGCGTTGATGATACCCAACTATAGATTATCATGAAACCATCTGTTCACTCCGAGGCCATCAACAAGATGGAGGCGTGTATTATCGATGTCGGATCATGGGCTATTAACAACAAGCTCATGTTAAATGATAGTGAGACTGAGACACTGCATGTTCATTCAAAGTTTCGTAAAACTACGACGTTGCCTTCGCTGAACTTCGGAGGTGTCTGTGTTGCCCCCGCAATTCTGCAATAAACATCGGCGTGATTGTAGATGACACAATGCAATTAACAGAGTACGTTCGTCGTACTTATGCCTCGTTCGGAATCAACAAGATAGTGGGGAATAATGTAGATGTGGGTGTCGTTGATTGGCTCCGGGTACAGGATGCACATGAAATGCTCATACTATCAACGACTCTATAGAAATTCCATTCGAACAGATTACATATCCTTGTTATGCGGTATTGGTCGTGTTTGGGAGTGGAAATGATCAAGGTCCGTCAATGATGCGAACATTCCAGCTATAAAGAATAATTTGGAGTAGCCTTGTTTCAATATATCACCTAAACGATATATTGAGATGCCCCAATACAGTAGTCTTTTGAAATGAGAATAGCTCATTCCATGCCGAAGGTAAAATAAATCTGTGCAGTACAATAGATCACTGAAACTCGTATTGAGCAGGGCTTTAACCCTTCCATCAATTCACTAATCGCAGCAGTCTCTTTGGAGTATAATTCAGTTTATGACGGCGCCATTCAATCTGAGAGCAAATATTATGAGCAAATTATATTGATATCAACGAGTAAATTGTGCAGATAATACCAATAATGGACCTAGGGCAGTGCTTATTCACTTACTGGATCTCACTGGACTTCGGGCACAGGAATGAGGCAGTTCCTTCTGATGCTCTCCAAAAATCAGGAATTGTTCACAGTTGGCAGCAACTAAGAAATGTTCCAAGGTAAACCCTGATAACTGTCCATAGAGAACTTCCAACAGGCCCAACGTACGATGATCCTATTTGTTCTCAAATTTCTTCAAGTTCAAGTCTGTTCGCTTTTTCACAATCATAGCAATATGGTGTGAAAACTAGTAATAGATCATGATGTATTCAAAGATCTGGTACCGTGGTTGCGATCTGATAATTTCCAGTTGTAAATGACATAAAGTAACTATTTTGTGGATTATCAGAGTCAAAATGCATCATATTGCACTCAGTATTAAATGGTAATTACCATGTTAGTGACCAGTCACTAATAGAATGAAGGGCCATTTGTAAATCTCTGTGTCCCGCCTGTGCACTCATTGTAAACTTTAATATCATCGACGAAAATCTTGACAGTAGAAGTCACAACATATGACAAGTCGTTTATGAAAACAACGGATAACGCAGGTCCAAGAACACTCCCCTGTGGGATGCCACTGGTGACTGCTTCCCACGAAGATAGCAAACTGTTTACACTGACATGTTGTGATCTTCTCGTAAGGAAATCTGCAATCCAGTTTAGTTATCCTCCCGTTCCCAGATGAGAGAGCTCAATCAATAAGAGCTTTTGTGGCACATAAACCCAATAATATGCATTATGTGGCACATATGGCTCGCCTTTCATGTTGCGTATACCACTGCCGCGTGGTACATCGATGCCGTTACCATACAAAATACCCTTGGGGCAAACAAAACAAGCACAAACTGCACTGGCTTCCTGTAGAGAAACGTGTTACTCTTATAATTCTAACGATGTGCGACGATACACAACATAACCTACCTCTATCCAGCTTATATTGCTGAGCTCGTTCATTCTCATGAGCTTCTCATGCTCTCTGGAACTCGCTTCCTGTCGACATTCGTAACAAGCCAACTATCGACTATTTTGGAGAAAGCTCCCAAAACTTATATTTTCTTATATTTGTAGTTGTCATTGCTGTTTCTGTAAAGCGCATAGAGAATTACCAGGGTTTTATTTCGCTTCATAAATTAGAAATCATTATTATACACTATTATTATCAATAAAAAAAACCCTCACACCTCCCTACAAACAGTGACGGAAGCAAAAGTAGCGGCGTATTTATTATTTATGATAGTATGTAAGATATTAGAATGGCTACAACTAGTCAGCCTTCGGGATTGTAGTGCAGTTTCTTCCGGTCATTATATAATTTACAATAATTAATTAGATGGGTTCTCCGTAAAATTAAGTACATCCCTCCAGGGGAAGGACGATGAACACAAAACAAGTTCTTACATTACCTGTTATCTTTACAAAATAGTGGAATTTGTTTTGCAAAGAAGAACTAGTATAGTAAGTAAGATAGTAACGTCGCTACAATTAGTCAGTCTCTGGAATCGTATTTCAGACTCTTCTTTCCGGTCTATAGAATCGTTTACGATATTTAATTGGTTTCTCCGTCAATTGAGTGCAGGCCAAGAAGAAGGAGGATGCCGAACAGAAGAAATGTACTCGCCTCGACCGTTATCAGTACAAATTTGACAGACATAGGGTGACGCGTTGAATGGTGTCGGCTACTCGAGGGAAGGGGTGATGATTGTTTAGGTTCTGCCAAGTGGAATGCCTTGTCGCTAGACATCTCCTGAATCAGGAAAGTCTGGATAGTCTGGCATGATTCCATGAAGGATCACTGTGAACTATCGCGGAGATACTAATGCAAGTGAAATACTGTAGTAAATACCTGGTTTAGTTTTGTTCAGTATTGAAGGGTCATGAAGGACAAACATCCCGAAGCCACAACAACCCGGAAGTAAAACTAGTCCAATGCCTAAACAACTCGTCCGCAGTTCTTGAAAAAGAAATCAAGGCCATTCTTGAATCATTTCACACTCCGTAAGGCTATTCCACTCATTGGTCACTCTCTGCGATGGGAAGTGTTTACGAATATCCAACCTGCAGCGTTGGTCAAGGAGCTTAAGGCGATGTCCTCCTTTGGTAGTTACGTTGGAAAACTCAAAGAAGTAGTCGAAGACCTTCGAGTCCATGAACAATTTTAAAAACCTGAATCAAATCACCCCAATCTAACATCTATCGTACGTGCTATTTGATTTGTCCATACACCACGTGTTTGTTGTTCGTCTCTGAACTGCACATTTCCTATGTTAATTCAAGTCCATTGACATCAGCGAATTATTATACCAGACTTTAACGAAGATTCAAATCAGTCATATATGGCGCCGCGTCCTCAGTTCATGCGTAAACAAGAGATGTCGTAAAGATCGCCAGCCTTCGCAGCGGAAATTGAAGGGTTGTAAAGCCAAGCTATTTATAAAATGACCAGCTGCTCCTCGTGCTCGACGAATATTATATTTCAAATAAAATTGCGAAAGATAGTATTGATGATGGAATAGATCTTCAGCAAGGACAGTTGACGCAGAAACGATAGTACCGTATAGTCTATTTATAAATCTTGCCTTAGCTTGTCGGTATATGAGTAGGCATACTGATAAAGGTACGTAACCTCACATAGGGACGTATATGACAGATGCGTGGCTGGTACTCGCCTATGCAGGTAGAACCAACAGCAAAACAGTCATAGGTTTCCGTGGTAAACTAACTACACCCTGCATTGAATCCTCTGCCCCGATACCACGATTTGTGGAATGAAGTAGTTTCCATCGAATCAGTGATGAATTATTTGGTCTTGAGAATTATCATTACTTTTGCCTAAATGTATTTTTCTGTTGTTTGGATTGACTTGGTGGATTTGTATACCAGCTACGGATACGCACAGTCTTATTCCTGTAGGTTGCCGGTTCACAATTGAGCAGTTTATACTTGAAAGGAGAATACAACCCATACACATTTTGGAGGCTTCCTAACATATCCTACAGGGACCACACCTTGAACCATCTCGAAGTTATGGTAATTGAGCCTCATGGTGAACTGTGGAGGAGCGCGACCTAAATGTTAGGTTCATGTCACCCAGGTTCATGTTTCCCAGGGCTGGCAAAGACGATATTGGCACGGTATGGTAATAGGAGGAAGGAGGAGAGGCAAACATGGGATAATATCGAAGAGTAACATCACAGAGTGGACGGGCCTCAGTCAGCCTGCTGCACTGAGAGAGGCCGAGCGCAGGAGTAAGTAGAGGAATGTTGTTATCAGGTCATGTATAACGTACAGTCTACCAGTCTACCAGATTTCGTCAGGTCAGGTAAGGTGAGAGAACGAGTAGTGACGGGAACAGTAGCATGATGAAATATTTATGCACCATTTGACATTTTCTGATTCGTTTAGCCTTCCAAATTATTATCATTCTTCTTCGTAATTGAAATTCTAAATTTTGGAGGGGAAAATTCCGTTTTCTGATCCTATTACACAATAGGCAATGACGTATAGACGTATAGACATGTTGCCCCTTGGAAACGATGTAGCTCGTCAGTTGGAAGTAAAATTATCAACACTCGTTTCCCCCACTCGCCCCTGGAAGTCGATTAGAATAGCCAGATATGTTATCGAAAATGTATTCGAATCGCTCTTGATCAATCCATCACTCTGACAGGCAAATACGGTTGGAAGGCACGAATTGCATTCCAGGTGCTAAGCTTTAGCTTTGGTCAAGCTTTGTGTTGCGAAGCGTTGGGCTATATTGTACTGACAGGAACATCTTCCTACGGCGGATGCAATCAAAATACAGTGTAAATATGATATCCCCGGGTTAGGCGAAGCCAACTGTGGGGCAAAGCTATACCCTTTTATATCTGAGAACGTTCACCCAGTCAGAAAACGGTTGATTGCTAGTAACACGACAGCGAGCAGACAGAAGTTCTCTTCTCATTTTAATGTTATTTTTGCGGGTAGAGGACCGTAAGTGGTTAGGCTTACTGTGGAAATGAACGAATCAACTACTGTGTCG
>JAUOBX010077183.1:295-10360 GCA_032360705.1 Eupentacta quinquesemita
GAAGAAGAATTCATTACATATTAGAGAAAAATCTTACGGAATTTATAGACAATTATCGACTTTAATGAGAGAAAAATCTCATTTTTAAAGTCACCCGTCGGTTACTTATATGTTAAATTGGACCAAGCATCACACATTGCATCAGAAATGAAAGTTTCTGCCAAAATGCTTCAGGTGGTAATCCAGGAAGATTTTCCTAACTTTATTGTTACCGCTTAAGTACCTCCTAATCCAAGTAATCTTTAGGATGTCAATGAAAGTATCCACGTCTTTTAACTTTAGGCCGCCCAGGCAAGTGGGATTATTCATTGTCCTGCTTCACTTCATCAGGCCTAACATGATAGTATAACAATTCAGAAATGTTTTTTTTATAGGATTTGTGGATTTGATGAAGTGTTTTGTAGTGCTTTAGACCCTGTTTCCCTAGTAACGAACATGTTATGAATAGAGATAACGTGATGCAATTGGTGAAAGAAAAGCTTATTCAGGAAGGCTTATCATAACGAACGTAGAGTAGAAGAGGTTTCGACCATGGACAAGTACCCTTAGTTAATGGGCAATCGTAAAGGTTGATTTAGAAGTGAGGCCATACTCTTCAGTTTCCGAGAGCCTTCAGTGTGGCCGGCAGCAGATGAGCGTCCATCGTCCAGTTTTATACTTTCAGAATGAGGTATCCTCGGAGTGATGTTGTGTTCCGCTTGTGTTCCGCCATTTGTCCGCGAGAAAGCGTAGTTTAGTCCCGCGGGTGTAGAGAGCCTTAACCTCAGCCGTCCGTGCATTCTTCTCATTCAGGTCCTGCTGAGTGAGGTCATCCACGGTGAAGAAGTATCTGAATGAAGTGGCATGTTCCTCCAGTTTACGTTTAACTCGCACTCCGCGGAATGGGATGGGAGTGACGAATGAACTGTTTGTTTTTGTAGTTTCGCAAGAATATTGTTCAGGATTTCATGCTTTCGCTGATTCTGGAGTGCGTCATTTTCGAAACTATTTCGAGTCTCGATCTTGAACTGTTGTTAGCAATTCGAGGGATCCGGTGTTCAGGATATAACCACTGGTATTATCATATATGCATTGTTCGTGATTCTGCAGTCCAGTGGACTTCGCGCGTGATGATTTTCGTATTGATTTTGACGGTGTCAGTAAGATGTAACATTCCATCTGGGATCTGATTGAAATGTGAGTCTACTTCACAAGTTTTCTTGTTAGTGATCATAAGAGATTATGATTACGAAATCGAAATTTAATAACGGTAGGAGCGGATATATTATTATGTGTAGTTTTATGCGACGAGAGCGGTCTGTAGTGGTGCAAGCAAAGTTATCAGAATCTGTGGGAGTAATTCCTTCATATATCACATCTAATTTGGCCCGTCAATGCCCACCCACCCTACAACAAGTGGGTAAAGCTTGCAGGTGGTTTTAGGTTTTGCCTTCAATGGGTTCTCCTGTGTCAGATTAGTGACACGGTTGGTTTGCTTGTCGATTACCTTCGTACTGTAGTTTTGGTTCAGGAGCTACTGAACTCATCGGAGCGATATATAGATACATCAAACATTTAGATCGATAGAACAATAACAATGCGCCAGTTATATAAACCAAATATTAATTTGCGATGTACAACCTATTGATGAACATTTAAGGCACGAAAGCCTGTGGGTTTGCCGCTGACTCGTTTCAATAGTGTGGTATCGTTGAGCCCAAGCTGTGTCAGAGTATAATGTCATTCTAGTGCGAGAATGGTAAGTCTTCCTTCGGTCAGTCATGCATCAGCTAGCAGGCCGTTCAGATACTCGATACGGATAAACGGTATTTACTTCGGAGCAGGCCTCGGCGGGTGGATGGAGTTGATGACTGGTAGTCGTTCCACGGCTACAACGTATCATTATATACAGTTGTCCAGGTATGCACACTGTGCTAGGGGCATTTTGCATTGATAGTCACTGGCTCAGCATACCCCCAAGCCGTGAGATGCCTTGCCTGGTGTCAAAACAACCAGTGCCGACCGGCACTACATCCTTCCCCATGTTGTTTGAATGGATTGGGATAGGAGCGAATGTCTTCAACATAGCTAGTAATGGCTGACGAGCTGACACATTTTTGGTACAGTCAACACGCACACGGGTCTACTAAATCCCCTCCCTTATCCACCAGAGGAATATACAGGGTGAACACAGTCGTCTTGGTGCTCAAGTCTCCGCAAACGGATTTTTTTTCACAAAAACGGACCTTCCTCTTGTTGGACATAACATGAACCTCGAGATCTCGCGAAACGAAAAACTATGTACATGGGGCCGGGGGATGCACTGATGCCTCCGCCGCTCAAACGGTCGCCATCCGTTGACTTCTATGAGGGTCAGAACCTCTCTGACACCCAACGCCCTGAGGGCCTTCTTCCTTTAAGCATCACGGGTCGGGACGCTGCCCGGGATGCTAAAATACGTATTTGGGTAGGAAGGGGGTAGAAATCTGAGTAACTGCACCGTCTGGAGCCTCTGCTTTCCCAGTCCAACAACCTCGGGCCATTGTATGGCGGATTGGAGCTTCACCAACTCTGGCGCCAGATTCTTCTTTGGGTGTCCCACACGGCCACCTGATGACGTCATTTTGGGTGGGGTAGGTCGGTGGATCGCAAAATACCGCGACCTCAGACACCTGCAGGTGGAACCCCATATCCGCTGGGTCCGTTAGCTTCTCCTTGATCTCGGGCAAGGTGGACTAGCGATCGTTGAGACGGTCCAAATGGAAGTGGCTATCGAGGGTGAGAGCCATCTATATGGCTGAGCCTGTCTGGCATGGTATCGGTTGATACTGTGGAGAGTGGGGGTGCCTCTGGTTCTGGAGTAATTAGGGGACGATTCCGATACTCGAGTAAAATGTCTTCCCTCAACCGAAACGGTAGGTGGAACACTATAGCCGTACGGTAACGCCAGTGAGGTAGTGCCGCACATGGGTCCATCGGGACGATGGTGCACGGCTGGATATACCCCACCCGCCATCCATAAGAGATCCGAGGGGAGAGTAATGCTGACCATCGGGCACTCACCTCGAACTAGCGTTTGATGTCACTCGAAAGCCTAATCACCACGGCGAATCCGAAGCGGGCGGCACGTGGTCGTTGACTTCGGACGGTCCCTTGGCTATCTTTGCCCTGACCTGCGACAGGAGGGACTCTGGATTCCTCTTCGTCTCGTGGTTAGGGGATATTTTCGGAGATGGAGACCTTCTCCAGACTCTACTATGTATGTCTCAGGAACTCATTATGTGGAACCTGCAGTTATCAGAGGAGAACAAAGCAGAAGTAATCATGTAGTTATGCATACTGTAGTCATCGGAGGATAGTACACTAAAGATGTGTCGATCTCGGTATCAGTAGGTGCCCGTTGTCTCCAACAGGTAGTCAGGCATGTAACCGTCTAATTGGCATTGGTCTCTTATCGCTGAATTGGTAGGAAAAACCATCCACTTGGCAAGCGTCACTCTGGCCACTCGTACGTGGCCGGTCACCTTGCTGCTGATAAGTACCCGATAGCACGAGCTGCCATAGGAGGGTTGTCAATCGAAACGATTGTCGCAGGATGAATTGTTACAACTGGTGATATGGTTATTTGCCTCACACATCCATACCAGCTGCAATGAAAGTTAGGCTAATCAAAAACGATTACAATAACACAAATGTACAATATCCACAAGACAAGAGCACACAGTCAGTCAGTCATGCCAAGACTACTCGGGGAAAAAATAATATCAGCAAATCCTGTGTGTTAACACAAAAGAATTGGTGTACTGCTTGTATTAAAACTATTGATAGCCATCCTCTCTTTTCCTAATGGCTGTCTGGAAGTGTGATAATTTTCAAATAAGGACGATGTTGAAAGCTGCAACAATAATTGAAATCTTCACCGGGAATCGGTGGACAATGTTTAGGAACCACGCAAAAATCAGAAAACGGTGGTAGGCCTACTAAAGATTAGGAATAAGAACAAATCAGAGTGACATGGCATGAATGATTACCAATTCTGTACCCGTGTATTAATGAGAGTATGGTGCTAGTAATGGTGACTGGCCGTTTGGAATTACGAACCATCGGAACAAGATGTCCCTGTTTCGCCACCAAATTTATCCTCAGCAACTTCTCTAGGCCTTTCATGCATATCACATAAAATCAGGTTACCATTCGACTTCTTGACTAGATTCATCATAGGAACATGACTGTCCTTTCACCTCAGTACATAGCCAGATAGCCTAGTCTAGCCAACAACAAAATGCATGATTGCATTTGAGAGCACAATATGTTTGATGTTCCAGCTTGGCCTAGGCTATAGGCCAGCAGGAATAGGCCTAGGCTAGGCAATTTATTCACATGTCAATATGATGCCAGTTGCTCATCTGTTCTGGAGATTACATTATATTTTTCAGTTATGATTCACTTCAAGGATTTTTTTTCGCTGTTCAGTTGTTTTATTTTGCAGTTACTGTATGTTTTCATCTTATTGTTCTTTTTTTTGGAGACATGTTTAGTTTACCCAATAAACCAGGACATATTGTGTGTTTGTCATGTATTTCTCTTTATAGACAGGGGGTGGGTGGGTCTTGAGGCAAGCCCCCCCCCACACCCACACACTTATCTGAGTACTTTTGAGTTTTCAGCAATATATAACTATTGCACAAAATCAGTCTGGAACCTTGTGATCATTCATAAGCGTGTGAAGAATACTCAGTGTTCCGTTCTATGCAGACGAGCCCTGGCCCAGTTTTGAAAAGGGCAAACCTACTTCTCACTGCTGACCGTGCCGAGTATTCCCATACATAGTGGTACTCACTTTCTGGGTATGATTGTTTTTCAGAATTCCAAGAGCAGGTTTTAGCTGTTAGTCCAAGCTGCCAGACAGTATACCTAACTTAGGCCTAGTTCTAATGATATATGCTTCTCACACAGCGAGGGCCCAGCAACTAGCCTACTACACCTTTGTACATCACTCCTATATGCAGGACTGGATAGAATCTCCCCACGAGAAATATACATATTTTCAGCCCTGTTCCTAGGCCCATAGTATTATGTTGATGAAATACAATTTATTCACATATTCACTGGAGGCAAAACTATTTAGTGTCTAGACCTATTGCATGAAATTGCAGCTGAAACTAACCATTCAGCCCCCCAATTCAGCCGCCTCCCTATAAGAATGCAGCACCTGACCAATTTTTTCTTGAGATTTATGACTGTCAGTGGTTTAATTTAGGCGAGAAACAACCACAATAGAAGCAAAAGATGCTCGGAATTCTGCCGGGAGTGATCATAAGGAGGAGAGAATAGATTTGCCCGAATTTCCCAAGAAGTAATTTTAAGAATAGATGAAGTTGTGGTAGGTTCATCCCAGGAACTATTTTTGAGGAGAAATGAGGAGGAGAGGAAAGATTTGCCCGAATTTCCCAAGAAGTAATTTTAAGAATAGATGGGATTGTGATAGGTTTATCCCAGGAACTATTTTGAGGAGAATTTATCCCAGTAATCATCGCTGGTACAGCGGATGCAGCAATCATTGAAAGAAACCTTCATATGTGCCACTGGAAATTGTTCTGAAGTGAAGTGGAGTCGCTTTCGTGAAAAGTTGGGAATAGCTAAAGTAGGCTAACACTGTATAAACCACAGGCGCGATGTGGGTCACGCACGGGTGACAGGACGTGGTAAAAATAATCATATTCTCCTCGCCTATTGACTTACTGATCTCTTAATCTTATACAAAACTTTTTGAAGGACTGGAATAATTGGCTGCTGTCCCCTTGGGATGTAATCGTTTGTTGCCCTTGTATGGGGCCATGTGAACAGGTTGTTTCCCGCCCGAAACAGACAAGGAATTAAGGAGTATGGATGAGGAAAGTATGTTTCGCCGTACGGTGACAGCCTACTCGGTATACGGTTATACAGAATAGAACATGTTTGACAGGCTATTTTTCATCCTAAATGCTAGGCCCATCTCCACTTCAGGACGTGTCCTTGCATTTAAATGTTGCTAAGCTAAGCTAAAAAAAACTGCTGCATAGCCTATTCGCAAGTTGAATGATTCATTGAGGCACTGATTCGCGCTATCCACAACACAACTCGCGCTATCCACAACACATTTTGCAGTCACGTGACTGGCAAGGTTGCCGTCGTAGAATTCTAAAGCGCCTGTGAAGCAGTACGGCTACGGCGTCTGCAACGCGGATGACTCCCCGTAGTAGAAGTCTCCGTCATCAAATCTAAAGCTCCCAAATGTGAAGACTCTGACGTCGAATCGTGACTTTGTATACGAACAGTTCGGTCTTGCCATCGTAACGCTTGAGAAAAATATTGGTTATCCATTCTCGAATTGCCTCAATGCATACTTCCATTTTTTGACAGCAGGCAGGTATATACGTGCCCATTGCTACCTAATGTTTGCAACCGATCTTCATTGTGGATACATGACACAATATATTATCTGAGCTTTGTGCATGTGGCATATTGAAAAGACCGATAGGATAAGTCGCAGTGAAAGTAAATATAACGTTCATATAATAATAAGTAATAAATAATGTCAGAAGTTCCTATGAAACGAGGATATAAATGTCAGGAAAACCTGTATCTATAGCTAGCACTCGCCTATTCGCAGTAACTGGAAGCATTGCACATTCTGTATACGAATATACGTCACTTCCATCATGCCTTGGCAACCAATCCGTGCAACAGACACTTCACTGTATTCACATAAAGATATTCTACACCTTAACGAGGCTACTCACAAATCAATATCTAGCCGCTTTTCAGGAAACCAGATAGCAAATCTTAGTTAAATAAACCTGCAATTTGGGCTGATCAATACTAAGGGCAACCACGCCACGTAGACGCATTCGCATTCATGTATATATACATTGAGCTCGTCAGTGAAAAACCCTTTCCGTAAACGTGGTGGTGACCTAAATTCAATTAGATGAATCGTTCGTCAATAATAGTACTCAAGAGTTAGGTTTATGAGTGTTAGTCCCACCATGACTAATTGCCCGTAGAGTATGAGTTTGTACGTTTGACTGAGTACATTGGGTTACTCACAAAAGCTATAGTGGTCTAAATTCGAAAGTGGGAATGATAAAAAAAACTGTAAACATGTACAGTTCATTTCCTTGCGATATACATACCAGATAATCTCTTCGACGTAATTATAACCATCGCAGGTCACTGTAGGCCCACGTTTACGTACTGTGTGCATCTTACACTTCATTCATTTCACACTGTATACAAATCTTCATGTTCAACCTGTGTGAGCGTTTGTGACTCAGACTCGCAAATATGCATGGCCAGAGTCATTGCACAATTGCAGAACTCCTCAATAAGCCAAGTTCTTCCCCTAGTAGTCAATTCCGCTTCTATCGACAAATGGAAATATCGCCTAATAAAGCCATCAGTACCCTCTCAGTTGAAACGTGTGACACTGGCTTGGAAGAGGCGTCGAACGGAATATGATCTGATATTGAATCGTTGGACACTAAAGCGTCTATAGCTCTTAGGTGGGAGGGCGTGGGGGGATCCAGATACCTCTACGTTCCGAGAGGTGAGCTAACGCTCTACCAACTATGCTAGCCACGCAATACCAATATTAACATCCAGTTTGAATTACATGAGTCATATTAGTCCATAGTTCACAACTGATGCTACACTGATGGTGATGTGGAACAGATTAGTGTCGATTTCCTACGTTAATGACAAATGAATTGACTGCGCCTAAGGTAATGTTCGTGATCTTTTACCATCAATATGAGATTTTCAACAATCTGTTCCTTGCATATTAAGAGCACCATTCCCTAAAAATTATTGGCAATGAAGCATGAGCTGATGTGACATCGGCCCAAATATCATTCTATTCATATCTGGTAGAAATATGGCACTGATTTAGAGCAGACAATGTACATATACACTACGCAAATGATGTGATCAAATATATGAAGCATGTACAGGATTGATATCAAGTTAGTTTACAAAATACAGCATTAGGCGGTTGTGGTATACACAGAGATCATTGCATGTGAATGATTATTGTGTTGATAAACAGGTACGATGTTAGTATCATTACAACATTCATGGGACAATCAATAAGATTGACCACCTACGTCCATTAATACAGGCATTTGAGGTTGATGCGGATTTTAATTAGTTACAACCGCATACCCTCATAAATGATCTGGGTTATCTCACTACTCTCCCTATGGTTAGGCATGACATGAAACCTTGTTAGATCCATATATCAGTGATATTAGTGAGACATAATTTTTTCAATTACGACTATCCGTGTAACTGATTTGACAGTTTTTGATTTGGACACACAGCCTTATACTACATATCGTATGCTGCCAATGTTCCTTCCAAATGTTCATTTCACCATACCTGCTTCAACGTGACAGAGCACGACCAAAGTTTTAACCAGTAAATGTATTGAAATATATGCCTAACAAAAGCAACACGTAAAAGGTCACGGGGCGATTTCAGTTTTTATGATATGTGATGCTGTCATGTTGCATATGACGCTAAAGTATGCAGCTACCACAGTTTCAAAATGACGACATTGGGACAAGAGGATATTTACGCGCATGATAACTGCCTCGCGGTTTCATAGTCCGAACCACAGTGATATATATATATATATATATATTTATGATACTCATTTCGTGATAGAATCCACAGTATCAAGTTAGTGCGATGCGTTGAGACGATCGAATTACTGATCATATCCAGAGGTGTTACTAACATAATTATGATACAATAATGTTGTTATCAGATCCGCCTAACAATCAGACGACCTTCACCATGCTGCGGAAGGATGGAATGTATCACTCGATTCGTATGCCCCGGGCCAATATTTTCATCCATATGTGCGGTCGTACAAAATATGTTCCAGGATTCTACCGTGGCAACTGAATGGGTAGTCCTGCGCCGATATACGCAAGTTCTACGTGAGTCGTATATTTATGAAGTCGTCATCTGCGGAATAGAGTAGACCTACATTGTTGCATTATTTTGAACTAAATATATGACACAGGTCATGTTAGATATAATCAATCATTGCTGTTATTCAACAACAGAAGAACGTGCTGGGGAGGAATTATACTCGCATAAAATATGAAAGTATTGAAGCAGTCAATCGTATTTGTGCTGCATGGACACGATTATCGTTGGTGTGGAAAGTTGTCGACAGCTGTTGAATCTCAAATTCCTTGTTATTCGTTCGTTCGACTTTTCATTAGTAATAATCTGAGATTTTAGTATGACGGATACAATACATTTTACGTCTTCAAGAAGGAATAACAGCCATTTATTTAAATATTCATGAAGAAGAAGATTAACAACTTATTGTTTCAAAAGCAGATGAGGCTCGTTTAGACCGTAAAGCAATAATTTAGTCGGAATGGTTATGCTATTGTCCATCTGGTACGAATAGAATATACGACAACTACCAGAGAAATGAAGCACACATCGAAACACGTGTTATTCTCATACACGATAGCTAACGGTGATGTTATATCACAATTTATTGTCAGACGTTGATTTCGATGGGGTCCTATGGAACTAGAAATAAATCATCAGTCGCCATCAGGTCTCACACACGAATCGGCTGAACTGTCCTATGTGTAGCATATACAATTGGTAGGTAATCCAATGAACCGATATCGCAGAGCATATTATTCTTCCGTTTCACAATTTCGTGAACGGAAGCTACGTAACGTAGACATATTCAGGATGGAATATCAGTGGAGGCATCAGTAAAAGGTGCGATATTACTTTCGATGATGTCACACAGGTGAAGATGACCTCAGTATATGTGCCTGCCTTTGCAATGGATAGTGACTTCATCAAGATAGTATCATTTCTACACGGTGGCTAGATGTGTACCGGCTGTCCCCGAGCATGTTAAAAATATTTATAATATGATAAAAATTGTGATCTTTTAAGCGCAGGTATCCAGTGCCGAGTCACTGTTTAAATGCGCTCCCCTAAATGGAGTCAGCTCATATTCTCCTCAAACAGAGTGCTCTTCAAGACTTTAATCTTCTCCAG
>JAUOBX010077293.1:0-13160 GCA_032360705.1 Eupentacta quinquesemita
CTGAATTGAGAGTGCCTGCACGCACCACGACTACCTTACACCGTACGAGCGAACGTAACCCTGCCACCCCTCCAGCTCCACAGTCACCTCGAAACTTGGCAGTAGGCTTCCGGGAGCATCGCTCGTGAAAGGCTGGCACGTCACGCTCCGCTGCTCTCCGGGTAGCCAACCCCGGCTGGGCGCCCGTCCTCCTGCCACGCCGCGGTCTCCTTCGGGGTTGCCGATCGGCCTCCGCACTAGCAAATACGTGACCGGTACCCGTTAATGCGGCGGTTGTCAGTATGCCATGTACGCACTCGTGTAATCTGACTGAATTGAGAGTGCCTGCACGCACCACGACTACCTTACCACGTACCAGCGAGCTTAACAATGCAACCCCTCCAGCTCCACGGTCATACTCCACGGTCGGAGTGAAATAAATATAGGCTTATTTGCCTTTAAAGGATATTGCCCACATTTGCCTGCACACATGCCATAAAAAATCCTGCACTAATTTCAGAAAGCATATTCATATTCATGTGTCTGTGAATATCATGAAATTGGGTGACTAGACTGCGGCGGCGAGTGGGTGATGCTGCATGACTGCTGCCCTCTATTTGGCAGGTTCTATGCATTTATATAGAACCATGCTTTGTTTCATATAATTTAGCTGGATTTGAATGACACTGGTGTAGGCCCATGTGGGTTGGTCCTGAATAACATGGAGGTCATCCCAACGTCAGTCGCAGTCGAATCTGTGTTAATCTCTGTGATTTGTCTTTTCCAAGTAGATTAGATGAAGCTAGGTCAACAAAGGTAAACTTTTAGTGAATTAGGCGGGGATATTTTGATAATTTACATTTTTACGATGTCTGCCAAAAGTGGTTGTACTCCCAACAAGCTGAATATCTCAAATTTAGGGACTGAGAGGAAAGACAATGGAATGTATAAATAGAAAAACAGCTGATAGCGCCTCCCACGAACAATGTGAAATAATTTCTTCTGACAGTTCCTACCGTTTATGTCATGCTACATATGATTTTACGTAACAGATATAGGCTATGCGTGTGCGGAGGTCGCGATATCGGTATACCATGTGTGGATGGATGGCTGACTGACTGTATGGCTGTATGCATTTCGAAACTGCATATGCATGCACTGTACTTTCGGAGCTGATCTACCCTCTTCGACCGCATCGATCGATGTTATCTTCATCATTCCTAGTCAATTCATACATGACACGTTGTATGTTTGAGTTATTTCTTCACAATAATTGACAGTGATATAGTCGAGTCTAGCAAACCCGAGACCGAGTCTCCAGCATCCGAGTCCGAGTCCAAGTCCGAAGCTCCGAATCCGAGTCAAGACCGAGTCTTTTTGTCCGAGTCCAGAGTCGAGTCGCCGAGTCCTTATAAAAACTTGGCATTCCAGCTAACATGTACACCATCAGGCGGTCCAACATGGCCAACAGAAATGAGCTATGTCAATGTGTTGGATGTATCATTGCTGTCATCTTTAGTAGTGTTAGCTTGTTCAATACAACGTATTCCCATTGCTATGGGTGAAATAACCAAGACCTTTGCCTACCGAAAATCAGTGAAAGACTCGGACAAGGACTCGGCCCGAGTCCGAGACCGAGTTCCCTGCATCCGAGACCGAGTCCGCTAAAATCGGTCTTGAAACTTCCATGACTGATAATTGAAGTAATTTACTTCGGAGAATTGCCCAGTCTTGGACCAGCCCCGATCAATTTCCCGAGGCCGGGAGCTCCGAGGCCGGGAGCTCCGAGGGTAAGGCCGGAGCGGCACCCTCCGAGGCCGTAGTCATCCCGATCCGACCCCGAGTCCGGCCTCGGGTCTTTTACCACTGCCAGGCTGTTAAAAACAATGAAGATATAAATCGCTTAATCGATCCATAGATGTGCCCCCCCAACCAGGGAAGCCCGTCGTCGAGAATGTCAATGTCACGTCAGTCTCACTCACTTGGACCAAACCGGAGAACGACGGTGGCTCGCCAGTGACAAACTACGTCATCGAGATGTATGAGGTCAGTCGCGAAAAGTGGTTCAAAATCGGTCCCAAGGTCACAGAAACAACGTTCACAGTGACGGAGCTCCTAGAGCGCAGCGAGCACCAGTTCAGGGTCAGCGCGGAGAACGAAGCGGGAGTTGGCAACCCTAGCCCATCGTCCGATACCATCACTGCCAAGCTGCCATTTGGTATGTACTTTAGTTTGCTTTGTAATTCATTGAAGGCCAATAGAAATGCTAACTATAGGAATCTATGTAGTGGTGCAATTGCGTGTGTGTGTGTGCTGTACGAATGGTTTGTTGGAATGATAACTTACCCCACTCGGATGGATCAAGCTAAACTCGATAGGTGTGTTACCCATGAAAAGTACATGATCCCCATTGTTTGGGGGTTAGGTCAGAGGTCACCTGAGGTCAGGAAATTATGTTAACACGATGAGTTGCGAATCCTTCGTCCGATCAAGCTGGATTTTATTGATAAGCCCAGAGTGCTTGGTCTGATCAGGCTGAAATTTGGGCTGTAGCTTTGTTATGGGGAGTATAAGGACCTCATTGTTTCTAGAGAGACATGGCCCATTTGGCAAAAGGAATCTATGCGATGGCGCGGGCGTGTATATATATATGTGTATGTGTATGTGTATCTGTCTGTCTGTTACGCTGACATTAAAATGGAGTATATGATCCCTACTGTTTTGGGGTTTGGTCCACAATCATCCGGGGTCAACAGAGGTCAAAGTTGTAAACATGGTAGCTAGTGAACGAAAATATGTAGAAGCTCCATACTTAGTGTGCAGATTGTCCATATAGAGTACATAATCCTTACCGTTTCTGGGTTCGGTCCAATGTCATTTGAGGTCAACAGAGGTCGAAGTCTAAAAACCTTCCAAACACGATAACTAATAAACGAAAAGTTGCAGAGACTTGTTACTTGGTATGTAGGTTTGTCACATGGAGTACATGACTGCATTGTTTTGGGATGTTGTCTAAGGTCACTGAGGTCAACAGTGTTCAAAGTCTAAAAACGTTGTAAACACGATAACTAGTGAACGAAATGTGCAGAAACTTCAGGCTTGGTACTTGGTATGTAGGTTGGCCATATGGAGTACATGATCCCTTAGGGGCATTAGGGGTTAACAAAGGTCAGTCTAAAAACTGTGTAAACACAATAACTAGTAAACACAAAGTTGCAGAGACTTCATACTTTGTATGTGAATTGGCCATATGGAGTGCATGTGTATTGTTTTATGGGTCGGTTCAAGGTCATTCGCGGTCAACAGAGGTCAAAGTCTGAAAACTGTGTAAACACGATAACTAGTGAACGAAAGGTGCAGAGACTCTATACTTGGTATGTACGTTGGCCATGTGGAGTACGTGATCCCTATTGTTTCGGGGTCTGGTTCAAGGTCACATGAAGTCAGCAGAAGTCAGTCTAAAATCCTCGTACACTTGATAACTAGTGAACAAAAAGGTGCATAGACCACATACTTGGTTTGTAGGTTGGCCAGGGAGTACATGATCCTTGCTGATTTTTTGCCTGGTCCAAGATGATCGTAACTCCGTTGGATTTTTTCGCAACAAGGTAAGGAAATTGATGCGATAGCGATAGCGCGAGCGTGTGTGTGTGTGTGTGTGTGTATGTGTGTGTGTGAATTACAGCCCTTGTAAATACAATAACTAGTGAACAGAAAGAGGCAGAGATTTCATACTTGGTATGTCGGTTGGCTATACTAAGTACATGATCGCTATTGTTTTGGGGATTTAGTCCAAGGTCATATGGGGTCAATAGAGGTCAAAGCCTAAAAACCTTGTGAACACGATAACCAATATACGGAAAAGTGCAGAGAGTTCGTACTTGGTATGTAGGTTCAGGTCGGCCACATGGTGTACATGATCCTTATTATTTAGGGTTTTGGTCCAAGGTCATCTGGGGTCAACAGAGGTAAAAGTAAAGAACCTTGTAAAAACGATAACTAGTTAGCTGGAGGGTGGAGATACTTCATACTTGAGATGTAGGTTGGCAATATGATGTACATGGTCCCTATCGTTTTGTGGTTTGATCGAGTGTCATCCGGAGTCAAATGAGGTCAAAGTCTAAGAACCTTATTACCTGGTATGTAGGTTGATCACATAGAGAACATGACCAGCATTGTTTTGGAGTTTGGTCTAAGGTCATCTTGGGTCAACATAGGTCAAAGTTTAAAACCTTGGAAACACGATAACTAGTGAACGAAAAGGTGTAGAATCTTCATACCTAGCATGTAGGTTGACTATATGGAGTGCGTACATGATCCCTGTTGTTTGGGGGTTTCTACTGTTAACAGAGGTCGAAGTCTGAAAGCCTTGTACGCACAATAACCAGTGAACAAAAAGGTGCGGAGACATCATGCTTGATTTGTAGGTTGGCCATATGGAGCACATCATCTGCACATGATCCCTATTGTTTGTTAGTCAGATCCAAGGTCATTGTTATTGTGTCGAACATCTTTATTGTGGAAATAAGGAATCGCTACGTATCGTTGCGTCTTTGTACATTCCTTGACGAAGGCTTAGTAAGCTATGCAGTCATGACAGTATGTGTATGTGTGTACGTGTGTGTGTGTGTGTGCTTGTGTGTGTGTAACGGCTGGATTGATCCCTATTGTTTAGCCTTCAGGTCAGAGGTAATCTGAGGTCAGCAGAGGTTGAAATCTGAAAATCTTGTCAATATGATAAGTTCAGAATGCTTGATCTGATCCGGCTGAAATTTGGTCTGTAGCCTCATTGTGGGAAGTGTGGGAACCCTTTCTTTTTTGGTGTGAACAGTGCCCATTTTTATTCCTTGACAAAGTATAAGGAATATATGTAGTCATGACAGTGTGTGTGTGTGTGAGTATGTCTCTCTCTCTCTCTCTGTATGTGAGGCCTGGTTACCCCTGCGGGTTGGGGGCTTCCAGAATAATCACGCAGTATCCCCTGGCTGTCGTAAAAGGCGACTAAAGGGGAGGACAATTGAAGAAGAGAGAATGAGGATGAGAGTTAGGAAAGTACAACGGGCAGGGAACAAGCGACAAGCAAAAACAGGAGGATTGTTATCTACCTGTGTCATTTGAATCTGGAGTTACAGGTCCTCATGGGACATTGTAGTCTCCAGAAATATAAGGAACAAATATCTTTGTTGCATCTAATTAATAAATAAATATTAGAGCTAATTAATTTCAATAGACTTGTTTCGTGCTTGGTGCAGACTAGACGTCTCACAGAGTATGACCTGTGTAAGCTTTCAGCTTTTGAGGTGTTTTTGCAATGGGCCTATTTCTGGCCCGCGCGATGTGGCAGACATGGTTACATGTCTGACACCACCTCCCAATAAATAATTTAAAAAAAATAACCCATGGCGAGCATGCTCATTGATAATTGTGAACCGGCTTATTTGTAACGAGGTCTCGCATGCATTATCAGCCTATGTATGACTCACACACCAAACGAGTAAAATAACACGCCGCGTAGGTTAAATTACACGTTCAATACAGATGCTGCGACATGTTCACATCATGACGAACATGTAAATATACACATCAATAGGTAATTCTGAATGAAACGTGTGAAATTACACATAGAATGTGTTAATTTACCTTTTAATTTCAGTGTGTGATATTACACATTATAAAATGTGTAATATTACACATCTGATGTGTATATTAGGGTTGCTGATCATGTTATGTGTGTAAACTTACACATTTACTAGGTAAACTCGACGGGCGTTACCTAGTAGATGTGTATAATAACCTATTTAGTTTTTTGTGTGTAAATATGCTCATTGGTATATACAGCGGTGGCCCAGTCGGCGAATAACAAGTGTACGCTTCGACGTGGGATTATTTCAATTATATGGAACTTTTACATTTTTTTAATGCTTCCACGTATATCAAACGAGATCTTTTTTTAGACGGACGTCAATTATTTGGTATATATCTTCTGCGAGCACATTTTGTCAGATTAACCATTGTGTGTCATCCTCCAGCGAATATGTTTCAGAGGAGGACTGAAGCCTCTACGTCATGAGAGGACAGGCAGAATCTAATCAACCCCGCTGATAATGCCTGAAATGAAGCTAGCAGAGATAACTTAGACGATATTCCATTGCAGAAATTTTCTCTAACTTTTCTTGAGACCACGCTTGCAATAAAACAAGGAAAAAACGTAGAAGTTTTTTCTCTGTACTGTAACATTGGAAGTTGATATAGTTCTTCTATGGGAGAGAAAATGTCATCATGTTCAAATGCAAATCGGTCTAATTGATACGGTTGTACCTTATTGACCCGGATCGGGAAGAGAAGTGAGTCTCAGTTCACCACAGCCTTTATATTTATAACAGTTTTTCATGATTCCATGATACGGTTCTGCGTCAATCTCTGCATCATGATCCGTACCATGTATCCACTCTGCATGCATTAAAAAAAAGCTCCAGAGCTAAAATGCTAGTAATTTATTTTTCGAATTGGACGGCACTGGGGATTATTATATTATTCATGCCGTTGGTTTTGATTCCTGAGCCCACGACGAACTACTTATTGCCACACTGGTAAACAATTGACGTAGCGGTTTTCAGAATATGGAGCCTATAGATTGCGTGGATACATAAACTAGTTACAGGTTGAAAAGAAAGCGTTTTATTAAATGCGTCAGAGTTTTCCTATGAAAATGACACGCTCCTATTGTATCTCAGATATTACTCTGATCACAGGATATAGACACGATCTCTGACAAGTCCAGGGTAAGTTGCAATACACAACATCTATCGTAATTTACATAGGAGAAAGTCAAACCACGTTGCGTTTAATTCATGTGATTATTGACACTGGACATTTGCTCTTTACATATTAATTGATATTACCATACATGAAGTATGCATATAGTATGAGTTCAGCTGAAATTGACTTCATGCTGTACGCAACAAATTTATTTAAACCATTTCTATAACCTACGTATCTATTATTTGCTTTAGATTAAAGGTGCTTTGATCATCACTATACTTTTCAATTGTGATTGATACTTCCTTCATAAATCTCCTAGTGAATTGTTTGAAGCGGTAATTCATTTCCCCGCTGCTAACACGATGTTCGACACACACATACACATTTGATCTCTGTCATCAGCTGGCGCAGGCGGTGATGAAAGAAGCTTTGAAGGTCAATAGAAGTGCTGAACATGACTTCGCAGATTATAATTCCTTTTGACTAGTATAATTAAAAAAAATCCAGCCTCAAGATGTATTTTAGTCAATAAGACGTTGAAAATAAGGCTACATCTATCATTACGCTATGCTTTTCGGTATCACAAGGGGAAGGTATACGTAGATGCATGCTCAGTACAAAGTCAATGGAAAAAGCTCTGTCACACGAAAAATGTGAACCTGCTACAGGGAAAAAATTGCATAATTCTCCGGGAGATAAAGATGCAAGTAATCATTGACTTCGAAGTGAGAAAAAATCACTTGTACTTTTCACTTATGGAGGAGAGAAAATCAGTTATTATTGTGTAATCTCAAAAGGGACATTCATTTGTTTCCCCTTGTGACGTCATCAGACCTAACCTTCTAATGAAGATACCCCAAAGATGCAACGAGTCGGGAACTTTGGATTCAGGAGTATTGAAATATGCTCTTTTCATCTATGTAAGTTTCAAAGCAATGAACTAGCCCTTCACCTCGCCTTTTAGGTATTGACGGGAGCACTCTGCGCAATACCGGTGTACATGCTTTGTGTTTCATCCTGCTTATCGTAAGATCACATGCGTAGGCAGTGTGCACCAATGCTGTATTCGAATTTCAGTAACATATATAATGACACAAGCTGTTGTAAGTGTCACATAATCAGTAAATGAAAGTCTCACTGCGAGAAGTTGAACAGCAGGAGCGCGACGATTTGACAGACGAGGCCAAAACGTATCATGAAAGCATTCGCCCAAGATAACAATTGATATTTATACCTATTTGACAGTGAAAGCAGGCTCGTTCCTTATACATTTTACAGATTCAACGATGTCGGTAACATATCAGCTCCGCGGAGCTCACATTTCCAAGTGTTCACTCGATATAAACATATGTTTTCCATTCAGCTATTGATGCACAGTCGATACGAACATGCTTTTACATTAATTTCGCTGTTGATATCCACTCTGTATAAAGTGTGTCCTCATCAGCAACTGATGCACATGTCACTGGATACAAAGTGTTTTCTCGTTGGCTGTCAATGCACATATTACTAGGTAAGACGTGTTTCCGCGATGGCTGCTGATGCAAACGTCACTAGATACAGAGTGCTTTCTAATTGGTTGTTAAAGCACAGTGGCATCTTTATCTCTGGCCCGTTGCACTCGATGCAAGCGCAGGTGTTTTCCTATCGATGCTTGCCTGATAATACATTGATTGATCGTCATTGTTAGCATTGGGAATTAGTTCAGGGCTTAGGATAGCGTTGGCGATTATTTAATTGGGCATCTCCGCCACATTGGTCACTTGATCATCAGTATATTCTGGCTTCTCGCTATGTATAGGCCCTATATTTTATAGGTAAATAATTCGTCGAATGTAGTGTAGTCAAATCCGGATTCCTGGCGTAAGCAACGCAATGTAGTCATTTGCTGCCATCAGTGAGGAACGTCCTTTATAATGGTGTAAAAATCATAAGTTGCGAACGCTCATTGTGATATCTTATTGGTTCATGACCAGACAAGCCCCGTCAGTAAACTGATTACCGACTAAAGACCATACTCACGATCTACTGGTAGGTTTATTCCCACATAGTAACCGATTAGATGTGTTATCGAACAAGGCCCTCCATCCCCATTGCCTGTCTCAGTCATGTATAATTCGGGACATATACGGAAACCGAGCACCATCGCATGCATATTGATCGAAATCGTTTATCTGGGAACGTCGATGAGCGTGCCCGTACCCCATGATCTGTAAAATGCCTCAGGACGATTGGCTATAAAGCACAATATAGATACTTGACATCGTTATCAGTTTATCAATGCTTGTCATATTGATCTAACCAAGTATTACATAACATCGGGACCGTAATTGCTAAGATATATTAACCTACGAGTGATAATATCTGTAAATATCTGTGCAACACAAATCGCGTTGAGCGACATACCAAAGTCATTAATAATCTCAAGACGAACGGAAACTCATTTCCGTAACATAGGCTGAAATGTTTAAAGATCTTGGGACATTTGTTACTTGTTGAGTGTGTGATATATAACTAATATCAACCTCCAACTTTCAATTAACAGTCAATTTCGGCTGTAGTATCATATGATTACCTGGACCGACAGTCATTTCCCCAATTACGCATGTTCATGATTACTACAGCGATCACATTTATTTGATGAAGACATTAAGAACGGTTATAGGAGGTACATTACCTGAGTAAACACGATTAGACGGAAGAACACTTGTGTTCAGACAAGGATGTTATTTCAAAATGCGCTGCAGAAGGCCCCGGGCAAGGCTATATGAGCAATAACTGTGACGAAGAGGAACAGTGACAATTGAATTGAGCACATGGGTCTTCGTTAGGAGAACAGAACATAACAGAACATTTCATGTACGGAGCTGCATCCTATTCTCTATATGCCTACGAATGGTATGAATTAGTAGCTGAGTAGCTCTATATGATGTTGTAACTGTGTAAATGCTAGTTTGTATATTGGTAATACATAATAAAGAATTATTGTATACCACGATGGACATGACATAATTATTTGGGAGCATTATTCACTTCGTGACATTTTTGTAAATACTATGGTACCAGTACTCGTAGCTGTCAGTGATGTGGAGCTATGTGTGTTTTCCCGCCTTTTAATCTATTTTTATTGTTCTTAGATTTATGTACTCTTTCAATGCTTTAATGTTATATGCTGTATTTTATATATAAGTACAATCTAATCTTTATTGCCTGTTTAACTTTTTTGCTTGGATTTGCTTTGTAAAGCGCCTTGAGGCCTCCTTGGTATTTGGCGCTATAGTAAGAACTTTTTATTATTATTATTATCACACCCATGCACAATAGAGAGACACACACATAGGTCAAGGAAGCAAGAGGATTGGCTGAAACGTACCTATGTTTCTCGCAGTAGCCAAACTTCCCGTTTGTTATTTGCTTTGGTGGCTCCCTGCATGTCCAGTGGCGATTACTCTGTCTAGAGGCTATTTTGTCCAAGTGCTCCTTTGATTTGATGTGATAGTCATGCTGCCACTCCTCCTCCAACAAAACCTTACAGTAGTCACAGAATAACCTGTCATCCTGTATGCTGTCCGATACTTCATCTAGAGAAGATGAAATGTTGATAATTTCATGATTGTCATAGAACAACACTGGACAATGTGACATCATGTGTCATAGACAAATGACTCGACCAACAGTGAGATACAACATCATGTTTAAGTAACATAAATCATGATCACAACAGAGCTCACCCAGCCATATAGCATGTGATATCCCAATTAGGGAGTTCAGTCAGTTCATTTCACAACAAACAAACAGGCATGGGCAACCTAAGGACCACAAGCCAAGCCCGCGAGATGCTTGATGAGCCTGTGCATACTGTGTTAATAATGACTAAATCGACATCATCTCGGCCCACAAGAAGGTCATGAAGTGTGCCTCTGGCCCCTGGACTGTAAAAGGTTGCCCATCTCTGGCATGAACCATGTCAATTTGACCTCTGATGTCCTTTACATGACATGTTGTTCAGGACCGAATGTAGTCCACATCCACCAAGTTTCGTTTGGATCTGATGAAGTAGGGAAAATTGCATTGAATTATGCAAATTGGTGACTATGAAATGACTGCCATGTTTGTCAGAACAATACAATTTTTCACTGGATATGTATGCTAAGGCTCAGGATATTCAGAAAGAGAGTTAGAGAGTAATTATAACGCCCAATGGCAGATGGACCTCCCAATAAGCTAGCTGTTGATGACCCGGGGCCTAATACAAACTAGGCCCAGTGCCTGATTCCGTAAAATTACAAACTCTTCAATTAAAAAAAAATCCCACTTTTGGTACAACAGGTTGTGATATGGTTCATAGATATTGTCACAACATTACCAGCGAAAGTAATGTGATTTCGTTTCCAGAATTTACCTAGAAGCAAATCATAATCAAAATATATTCCTATAACTCTGTGGGGCAATCTGTCAGCTGCTCTTGGAGGCTACACAACAACAACAATTGTACTTTGCAGGCACATAGATGTGTGAATAGTTGAGCCACAATGCCTGCCTGCCATCACGTGTGTTACTCTAGCATGAATGCATATATAGGAACCTAGATACCAAATGGCCATTCATGTGAGACTCTTGACAAAATGTAAACAGATCAGTTCAGTTCAATCAAGGACTATACCTTATTCAATATTCAACTGAACTTTGAGTCTCAACTGATTGTTAAACAACTGAATACTAGCAAACAGGTATGATAATCTTCCGCAAGCAAAACATTTGAAAGCAGTTTCAATGAATTCAATAGAAAGGGGGCAGTTTGTTCATGGTATTATGATTCAACAGTTCAATGGCTAGTGTTTTGATTCCTTCTGGGCAGTGTGTAAATAATTTTAATTCTGCACTCGAGACTTAGCAAGGTTAGCAAGAGTTCAGGAATTGATGATATTTCAATGAACAGGGAATAATGTGTGCTCCCAAAATTATTTTAAAGTGGCAATAATTCCCAATAATTCAGAAAACAGATATGGTCTAGGTAGATGGGCATAATTTATGGAATGTTGTACACACATGACAAAATCAGGGGTGACCCAGATACCTAGACATAATTGATTAGCTAGCTAATGTTAGATGCCTATAGTGACCACAAAAAGACATCAACTTTATACTAGATGCAGTTTGCAGGCAGAGAGAACAGATATTAACAGTTCACCAGATTTGGGAAAAATAAAAAATAAAATTACTTTTAAATGACATCTGATAAGTGGACACACTCTATTTGCATCGATTGTGCTGATGTACTAGTCGCAGAATACGAAGAAACTACCAAGCATTGTGCGACCGGTGCCCTGAGCATGAGCTCGTTCCCTCTCAAACTGCGGCGTCCTCACTTGGCCGGAAATATAATCGTTCGACCGAAGCGATAAAAACCCGAAGTAATTGCGCTCAGTCGTATAATGATACTTTATCAATGAGGTTGAATGGTACTGGTACTAGTGTCAGATAACTGAAGGCTCGATTTCTGTCATGAATATTACATAAAGCAGTGAACCTGACAGCCTGATGTCATTAAAATTATGTCACTTAACATCAAATGGTTCAGCCCTATGTTACTTGGGTTCCTATCATATGCCAACATTTGTGCCGACGTTACATATTATCACTCGTGCTATGGGTTGAAGTTACACGATATTAGAGCATATACAACATATAGTGAGTGCACTCCATTCATTGAGTATCGTATCCAGTTTCAAATTGAACGGATGCACTAGACGACTAGATGACCTGAAAAGTGATTTCAGTGATGTATCCTATTGGAACATGTGATTCATTGCAGGGGACAAGTTGGCTACTGATGGTGTGAAACCAAAACCTCTCGATTCTTGAGATCAGGGAAACAATCCGACAATTTGGAGAGAAAAAATATTCCCTTCACGACCGTATCGAACATAATAATAGTTGTTGGTCTTAAGTGTACCTAGAGCATCAAGTAGCGTATCTATGCAGGGGACAAGATGGCTACTGATAATGTGAAACCAAAACCTCTCAATTCTTGAGATAAGAGAAACTCTACAATCTGACAACTTCGACAATTTATGGGGAAATAAGGATTTCCATCACGAAAAGACTGCATGGAACATAATATTAATTATTACGCAGTGAAAGAAGGCAGTGACTATCTGGCAGTCTGACAGAAAAGTGCGATATTACCAGTGCACTATACACTCTCATCGAAGCATGTTAACGAACCACAGTCTGACCGTAACACAGTCATTCATCCCAGTACACAATCGTGATAATATAGTGCCACACCGAAGGCTGTTGGTCGCATTCTACAAACCGAGGGACATTGAACCGTGGGTCGAGTGACAGAGGAATGGTTGAGAGTAGAAACCCTAGTTGGACGGTCCAAACCAATCTCACACATCACCTCGTACGTT
>JAUOBX010077404.1:0-13158 GCA_032360705.1 Eupentacta quinquesemita
TAACAGGAGGGAAAAACCCTCGGCTGGCGCCTCCGGGTTTTGCTACCCTCCTATTATGACGTCACCCCGGTTTTAATTCTGCAACAAAGGCCCTCGTATCTATCATTATTCCCGAAGTCGTAAACACGTGTAATGTTAGCTACAGGCAGCGTTTCTGTCTAGTGGTAGTTGTCAGCAAGGATCGTTATCATTTTCAGAATAGGTAATGCATGAAACCATTTCAGACTTGGGGTACTGGCTCACTGGGACATGTCAATTAGACAATACCGGGGGCTGGCTGGCGCGTACGGCAGTTAGCAGGTCGCCGGAAACGATATCCGCACTATACCGCGGTTTTCCCCATGCGCTCTGGGTTTCTGGACTGTCCTTTCGTCGGGGGCTGGTCACGACAGTCCCGTGTTCTCTTTCCCAGGGGTACACACATCTTTTGACGGATGCGGCATACTCTGACCTGCCAAAGGGGCTTGCTCCTGCCCCCTAGGCGGTCTTGAACCCTTTGGCACCTTCCTGCCCTCTCCTTTTCTGGATGGTGTTGGGGCAGTAGTCGGTGGTGCAGACGTCCCTGCGGAAGCCGCCTGGGCGACAATGATTATGAACCGCAGATAATTGCGTTAGGTCGTAAAAGTTCCCAACCGAGGTAATATCCAACTATCACGTAACCGAGGACTTGAAATCCGTCATGTCAGGGCAATGTACGGTGAGAGCGCCTAGAGACAGCGAAAACCAGAATAAGTGCATTATAAAGGACTGAACGTTATCACTATTATCATAATTTACAATGGGGCTAGTCATCCATTCGTCTGCAAGTGCAGGCGCGGCGCATGTGCGAGACATCTGCGGATATTGCCATCCACTACCTCTCCAGCCCCAGCGCAGGCTATCCGCATTGTCGGATTGTGAGCGTACGCTCCCCTTGACTGATTACAGGACGTTTCGAGTTTAGTAACCTTGAGATTCCCTCCTGTTCGAGATGATGGACTCATTCTCACAATGATGATCGCAATAGACAGAGCACCGCCACAAATAGTTAGGCTTATTCAGACTATGCCACTTTCCACATTTTTCAAGGCTCTTCGAAAAACGTCTAGGAGTAGGAGGTCATCCGAGGGAGACAACCAAAGGAAAATGCTAACAAGAGGGCAATCCACACAGTTGAACATCTCATCGGCTTGTGTCTTCCTACCTTGTTGCAAAGTTTGGAATCATTCGAGCCTGGCAAGTTTTCAATATCATGGAAAATGTCAGGAAATGACCCAAATTCACAACTTTTCCCCAAATCAGAGAATTTCTTGGATTCCTTGGGGAGAACAACCCAAAATCCGACGAACACACAAACGTGCACACGCACACACACAGCACACACACAAACGGAGACCTTTTTGCGCGTGCCTCGTTACTGGACCACTTGACACTCATGGGTATACCCCACAATAGGTTACCCCTCAATGCAAGTAACTCCCCCGATAGATGTGTTACATAACAACCGTTGCTATGGCGACCAGCAGCAGTGAATATGGGTGAAATGGCAAACTGACTACAAGATCTCATCTGGCCCATTTGGGAACGATGAGATAATTATTTTCGGTACGTTTAAGATGCTACTGGTCTCAAGTTAGGTAACTTTCATCGCATAGTTTCCCATATCAGCTATAAATATCAACAAACTCACATATCAACATGATCATCCATAGTTTTCAGTCCACTGGTTCCATGCTGTTGAGTTATCCAGTTATCGAGATAGTTATGCTCGAACTCGAATGCTAATCTGTAGGCTTAAGCCTGAGGAGCACGTGGCCAAAAGAAGTCACCGAGGGTGAAGTACACTGCATATCAATTATTTATTCATTCGTAGAATGATTAGGATTATTTCTAGGAGCATGTTGGGAATATGTGGTCTCGGTCTGAGATCAGCAAGTATTAGGAGACCAGAGGCTCCGAGACTGAGATCCAGATAAAGACTTTGCGTGCGGAGCACGAGACAGAGACCGAGACCAGCAAACTCTGGTATCGACACCGACACCTGTTTCAAGAACTTCATCACTGTCATGTAGTAGAAGTGGCGTACTCGTTCCGACTGAGAGAACACAATCCGCCAGCAACCCTTAGGAGCTTGATCAACTTTTGAACGGATGACAACTGATGCTGATATTGGAAGGTTTGAGAACGAAAAACGTTCCTGGTGGAGCTATGTAATAAAATAAAGCCAAATATTCCAAACGATTTTAACAGAGGAGAGGCAATACTTGTACATTTCAATATATAGGCCTATTTCATATTTTAACTGGCAAGTCGTGAAAACATAAATTTGTCAACTCAAGGAAACGATTAGTCGCGATTACCATGGCAACTGGTTGCCAATTCATTCCAGAGTGAAATTGGCAATTATCAGGACTCCTATGTCATTCTATAGAGTCCAGTGGAGTGAATAATAATGTGTTTTTTCACTTGAAGTGATCAGTTATAGGTTCTTTGAGACACATCATGCAATTGTGATACTTCAAGGTCTCCGAGAGATCAGTTAATACCATTAGCTCGATTTTTATTCACAGAAAAACTTATTTAGTACTTTGACGGAATATGTTTTTTTGTAAATGAAATATAGCGCGGGAGGCGTGATGAGGCGAACTCTCGAGGGCTCGTTGGATAGAAATGACCGGAGTCACGAACATTGTCATTGTATGCCTTTATATTAGGTCACATATAACAGGAGACAGTCCCAGACCACTACTTAATAGACATGTGCAAGCGGATGAACCACCGACATGTATATCTCGGCAAAAATGATGCAGATTTGACCTCATAATGACCTATACTTCAGTTGATAACATCGGTAGTCTATACTTCCACGACTTTTGTTCGAATCCGACAAAATTGGGAGAATCGGAGATGATCGCAAGATTTCCGCAGATTTGACATCCGATTACATTAGAATGATCGTCATGTTTACCGGTACTAACTGCAGTCACACCCACCATTAGCATCCTTCTTTATTACGTAATTCGAGGCAAATCGAACATGAGGTTCCGATCACCGCGTCAAAGATTGGTCCTTGCTGGAGTAATAAAGTTAATTGCAACCTAATCTTTTCTGAAGTAGGCACAGGCGAGATCTCACGACTGCCAGGTGGAAGGCTAAGATGAACCCTGGATGACCAGAACTACTTCTTTTGAAGGGCTTCTTATGGACTAAGGCCCCGCCCATGGAATAAACCGGAAAGAGTGTGCGTAATTACAGTTCGTACTTTGCCCCGCTCTAAGTACGAACTGGGGTGACATTTGAAATACGGTTTCGGTAACGTTATGAACGCTCAACGATAATAATATCAGGTTACTCTCAAATGTATTCAATTCAAGTAAATATTACGGAAACCTCGCCTATTGGACAACTGGCTGTAATAAGCTGATATACAACAGTTGATACGCATGTTCTCAAAGACTTGGATGAGATATGCAATTATTCGCAAACGTAACCGGGAATTGATGAACTGACATTACTCGTTAGCAATAATATAAAACTATGAAATTATCGCTGATATTATAGCTAGGGGACTTCCTTGCTAAAAGTATATCATCAGATCTCTAGTCATTTGATCGCCTTCTGATTCCTTGCCAGAGGTAAAAGGAATCTATGCAGTCGTGCAATTGTGTGTGTGCGTGTGTGTGCGTGTGCGTGTGTATGTGCGTGTGTGCTGGTGTGTGTGTGTGTGTGGTCGTGTTCGTGTGCGTGTATGTGTGTGCGCGTGTGATTGTGTGTGTGTGTGTGTGTGCGTGTGTGCGTGTGATTGTGTGTGTGTGTGCGTGTGTGTGTGACACGTTTGGTCCACACAGTATATGTAGAACGCAAACATGTAACAAGTTCAAACTTGGTATATAGGTTACGGATATTAAGAGGGAAGAACCCTATTGTTTTTAGTGTCAGGTCAAGGTCGTTCAAGGTCACGGTAGGATTATCCTCATATATCTTGACAACGAAACATTTTATGGGGATGGCCCAATGGAATGTTTTGTTCGTCTGTGTAAACTGCATCTGGTGACCTACTGTGACCTCATTTGACCTTTTGACCTCATTTTACCTTTTGACCATGTGACCTTCAGGGGTATTTTTGTGACAACCAGATTCCTTTTGTTGAGGCAATCCATGAGGTCAATCACACCTCCCTTCTACAATGCTCCTGTTACAAGTTATCGATCTCTTGGAAGGTCAAGCTAGGCAGCACGAACACTGAATTAGTATAAGAGATCGTAATAGACACTGAAAACCTTGTAAACAGCATGGCTATCGAATACAATGGAACATTCTTAGTATGTGGACTGTACATATATAGTACATAATCCAGAATAATTTTAAGAAAGGTCGGAGGTCACATCAGGTCAACGGAGGTCAACATCTTGAAACATTGTGAATAAAATAACTACTGAATGCGAATGTGTATACGCAGGCTCCGTGCTTGGTATGTAGGTCGAACATATGATTTTTGGTCAGGTCAAAGTCTCGATACCTTATGAATACACGTGACAGTTTACTTCAATCATGTAGAAGCCTCGTCCATTCTTTACTGAGTGAAAGGAGTGAACCTACAACTAATCGATGCATTATTTATCTCCTTGCACATCTATGGCCTTCATTACTGGACCCATATTAGCCAGATTAGTTTCTAATTCCTGAGCTGGTTCTGCAAGCTGTGATCCACTAACTCGTCTTCACTGGGGGAGAATGGATACACTTGATGTACAGTGGAGTGTTGCTTCCTTGAAAGTCTTCGATCAATTATTAGTGTTTATTGAGTATAAACAGTATCGAACTAGGTGACGCCCACTCCACGATGTTGTTCACCCCTTTGAACAAACAAGACCATCTTGTATTGATCAATATATTTGAACAAGAAATTAGTGAATTCCCTTGGGATAATTCAGGACAATCTATATAGGCAGTGACAAAAACACGTTATTTGGAATAGTTTAAACTGAACATCGACGAACATATTCTTCAGCGGGGAGAGGTGGCGAGCAGGGCGAACGAGTCACATCACCAGCCTACATGACATGTAGTCTAATTGACATGTCTCAGTGGCCAGTAACCCAAGTCTAAAATTATTTCATGCATCACATATTCCGAAAATGACATCAAGGGTGTGTCCAGACCTTCATCCATAGGGGGGCCATTTCAATGGAAGTTGTGTGTCGCAAGTTACTATCTAAGCGGAGCGTGACCTTCAGTTGGCGCGGAGCGTACAGTGGGAATTTGGCATTTTCAATGGCCTCGGATGCGATCTGGTGCAATGTAGCGCACCTAAACACCCACAACGTTTTGAAAATAATTCGGCAATTCAACCATGCAGGCCAGGTACAGTTTTTGCTGCCAAAAGGTGCAGATCGAGCAATTAGGTTGGGGAAGGATGTTGATGATCGAAAAGTATCGTGTCGGTATCCCTATCCCCATATATTGGGGAAATTGTCCACCTGTAGATGGCCTTAGGTGCAATCTGGTGCGATGTTACAAGCCTGAGCACCCACTACGTTTGGGAAATACAATATTATGTATCTTCACTACGGTAAGTCTGGATGCGATCATTTGATACAATCAATAATAATCGTTTCTTCCCCCCCCCCCAAAAAAAAAATGTTCTGAGCATCGAGTTCAGATACAAATGGTAATTTCGAGTGGAGGTAACGATTGATATCCCACCTACGCATTCAAGCCTGTGCCGCTTTACCTTTCAGAGAATTTCTATGAGGTCTATAGTAAGCGCAGAAAAGATTGCATTCCTATGTGGTTCCAGCAGGTATAATGTGGTGTAGAGAATAGGTCCACAAGTGAAAGTTCAGGGTGTCGCTCTCCCCTCCTGAAAATTGAACATTTTCAGGTGGCATTTGACGCAATCTGGTGCAACAAGTGCCCACGTAACCATCCAATTCGTCTAATCTAGGACTCTGGATTGACTTCACCTTATACTTGAGCATTCATACACACCGAAGTGAAAAATAGCTACGGTATGTGGCGCGCCATACTTTTCAGTTCCAGTGTGGGCATTTTCGCTGATTTGGGTGGAACAGATGGACCGCCGGGGTGTGATTTTTCGGTTTGCTGCTCGACGGGGTATGCGTGCCAGTGGCGTTGTTTATAATTTAGGAGTGAAGAGGACGACGTACATTCATCCAAGCGGGCGCCACCACTAGTTGGCGCGGCGTGCCAAAGACATTTTTGACTGAACTATACCTCGCAGAGGGCAGGAATTGCATTTGCGTGCATTAAAACTGTTTTCAAAGTTGGCCGAAGATCTTCCATGGCTGAAATATTCTATTGTCAGTATGTTCCTTACTCATCAAGTGATTTGGGAGATTCTCAGTTTTAGACCACGATTTCAAGAAGAACAGAACATTTCGAATAACATATTCCTAGGTCTGTAACTGAAAATTGTGATTATTCATCAGGTGATTTATATAAAGAGCAAGAAATGGTTCCAACCAATACCGGTATTCTTTGATGTGTGTGCTTGTATAATAATTGAAAATGGGGAAATAAATACCAGTGCGCGCAATTTCTAGCTTTTGATAACTATTTTTTTTACAAATATGCTCCGTTTTTCACGAATTTTAGGAAATCTCCACATGTCAGCTGTGTCAAAAGCCTACTCAGAGCCTACTATGATCTACCGCAGTGTTCATTCTGAAACTTCTTCATTAGGGTAGTTGGGTCGTTTTGCGTACTAGTTCCAACTGGCTAATTGCATGTGCTAACGACTGAGCTATATACTGTTCATATTTGATTAGGTTTTGTCCTGCGCTCGGCCGAGTGTGGCCTGACTCGTATATAAGGACTGGATTGCGAGGTGCACAGATTGGAGAAAGATCGGTCAATCAAAACGCTCATCAAGACTACCGAAATCGGGAACATGTCCTGATAGGTATAATTATATTTTCTCATGCTGGTGTGTTTCATAACATTTCTGTCACGGGAATGAATTTTCCCATATGTAGGCTAGGCATAGGCACTTAGCCACGGAAAATTTGGAACGGGAAACATGAACCAAAATATCTTCTGCGGTCTTTGATGCGTTGAATTATCTAAGTTGTGGGAGCAATCGTCCTTGTGTTGGAAAAATGCACAATATAATTAATTGCTTGATTTGTTGTCAGTTTTCAGTGATAATGCCGATTGAAAAAAATCTAATGGATTTTGTAAAGTACCGTAGAAAAACCAGACTTCTCCCGCCATGCCTAGTTAGTTCAGCCAGGCTCAGCTAGATGAGTTATTGTTTTGTGGCTTCCCCAGTGAGTCCAGTTTATTACCTCTTTGTTTGCCTTGATCGACTTTTATTGCGTTTCTCGGAATCAGTAGAACAACCGTCAAATCGAGAGGAGGGAGAGTTTATATAAATTTATATAAGTCTGTTCATAGTATGGGCTAAATCCAAATGGGGGTATGGATGTGTTACTAAAAAACATCCATCTGGGAAAAGGTTTGGCTACGCGGCATATTTGCACGAAGAGCGCAGTGATATGACGCTGTCGAATGTTGGCTGGCTATATTGTAACATTGCTAGGTATGAGCCCAAAGGAGTTCAGAGCTGTAAAAAACCTTCCTAAATGAGTAAGCATGTCTCCTTATTTATAAGCATAGCATCAATGCTTCGGTTATAATAACCCAAGGGCACTATGGTTCCTTGCGATAGTTCTTGAACCACGGTCTCAGACCTCCAATAACTTTGCACTCAGGCTCAAAGGTCACAAGGGGTCAAATCATGGCTCATTTGGATGGGGAAGGTTATATTGACATCTGAGATGACCATAGAAACATGATTCGGCAAGAAACCCGGTGAAGGTCAAATTGCGGTCAAAGATGCGGGTCGACTAATGAATCATGATGGCACACTTCCCAACCTTGGCCGACCTTCAGTTTTCATATTACTGGCGAAAACCCCCAAATTAGACTTTGATGACCTTGGATGTAATGGCCGTTATATTTGAAAATAATCCCCCAAAACACTATTCGCAAGGCGTCCCAAAAGATCGAACATGTAGGACTTTGCCAATGGGAGTTATGGCTTTTTGTATCATTTCAGGTTTCAGCCTCTAACGGTGACCCCCATAGGCACCAAAAAATAGGGCACACCTTCTCACTGAGACATATACGTACCAAGTTTAGGTTCTATCCAACCTTCACTTCGCGAGTTATAGTGTCCACAAGTTGCGTCACACACACACACACGCGCGCGCGCACACGCACACACGCACACACACACACACGCACACACATACACACACACGCGCACCCACACACACACACACACACACACACACACACACGCGCACGCACACACACACATACGCACACTCGTCCCTCGCACACACACGCCAACCTGACTACATAGGTTCCTTTGCTGTCACAAGGAACCAAAAACTACTAATGCGCCTAATATACCTAAATACCAGTACCTCGGAGGCTCGGACAATTGGATTGATCAAATCTGCAAGTAACTGCTCCCCTGCTCTGACCATGATATATGACCGGCAGATATGTGAGTGGGGTGCTGCACAGTGCCATCAGAGAGATCAGTGGGATAGTGACAGACCGGTGCCGAACTGTCAATTGCTAAGATAACGATATTTCCGGCTGAAGGCCCGACGCAATGGGTTGTTGTTAACAGCCATTAAATAGCTGTCTTTATGCTGGCACAGGGCGAACAGATTTCGGTGAAAAATGCAATTCACCGATTTCGTCCGGGGTTTGACGGTAAAGTCCTATTTTAACGGGTGATTAACCGATTTCGTCCGTGGATCATCAGTGAATCTATTCATAGTGTATCAAGCACCCTCGATAAGACAGGCAAACGGGCATCCTCATGGAGAGAGAGAGGATGTTCCAAGAACCAAACTGGACCGCCCTTCTCGGATTGAGACAAGGCAACCAGTGCGGAGAGGTGGATGACATTATTGACCAGCGCAAACCCTTTCCCCATAGATTAACCCCTCAATCTGATAATGGAGACAATTAGTTTGATACAATACGAGCAGCTAATCAGAGAAGGTGCGCCAATCAACACATATCTTAGTGAAGTTGCGCCAATCAGAAAAAGTGTGTTGATGGTGCGTCAACCAACAAGAAACCTTCAGTTTACGTTGCGCCAATCAGAACTTGACACCGTCACCTTGTTGAAGGTCCGCCAACCAAAGACCATTACACTGAAAAATATCGACATAGAATATAGCCATTATTTGTGCTGGCTGAAATAATCATTTTCGTGATAACTGTCGATATTTTTTAACAGTTGCGCTCAAGTGAAACTCAAATTTTGCCATTTCCAACCTGAGATTAGACGTTTAATATGAACACATAAATATACATGTTCACTAAATTGTTGGTCACATTGCACAAGAAATCACTGTGCATGTTCCGTTCCCCATTGATATATCAACCATACCATACTAACCCGGATAATTGGCCGCTGTGTTGATAGGTACATGCCTGGCCCAGTGATAATTCCTAAACATCCGCAGAATAAATCGACTCGGATAAAAATTCCCTTGATCGAATGCCATCGATTTCTTCTGCATACGATTTTTTTCCATCAAAACAACCAATGTCCTTCAGGCTATAATATACAGAACGCTATCAATACATTTACCCCGAATATGCCTTTATAATTGTTGTGGGCATCCCCCTAGAGCCAGATTTCCTTGAATATCCTCAGATGCCCCGAGTGATCTACATGATTAACGTAATTATATCCGAATAATACCTGAAAATATCGGCAGTATCGTGATTCCATCCAAACAATTAGTGAATCTCGAAGGCAAGTCCCTTCCGCCTGATCTCACCTGGAATTTGCTACCATGAGCAGGTGACGTCATTCGAGAAGATACACTGCCTCCGGTCGTAAGAATTCAATAGAAAAGATTATTTAATACGTCAATCCAAAACGGCATCCCTCATCCCCCTTTTCAAGAAAGTATCAGGCCTAAATCCGCAATGAGATCCTAAACAGAGCTTTGTCGGCAAAGAATGACATCTAACAATGATGGTATTGCGTATAGGAGATGAATTCTGTCGAATTGACTAATATGTCCGGAATTATCTAAATGATTGACGCGGTTCTACCTACAGAATAGTGAATACTGTTGACAAGTAACTCAATTTCGGAGGCCGTGTTTTCGTCAACCCACTTGAGTACGGAGTTTAGCTGTAACGATATTGGATATAAAATCATGTCAGTGCGACTGCCGCGTACTCACCAGTGGCTGCGAGACGACTCGGATGTTGTCCACTTGAAGGATAAGAAGTCACCAGTACGGAAACTTCTGATCAGTTCACACACCGCCATCATGATTGGCTGAACCCGTTCCTGTCACTGCAAACTATCTTCCTGGATAAACCAGGAGAGCGTTTCGACTATCATGCTCCTCTCTCTATTATGGCCTATACCAGCCTATGTGAAGCAGTACATTTACATAATGTCTGACCTTATAAAATGAGCTTACAGAACATTTTCGAAATGGGAAGCGCTTCCAGGCCTACAAGATGGTTGGAATTCCTACCCACCGGAATCTAAAAGACCGGCATGGTTTCATATCGGTGTGACATTTTGGTGGAAATGAACATTGCGTAGATTCGTCGAAACTAGATATCCAGTAGCTCAAACAGAATAAATATTCAATATGTAGTGGATCGTATGACGTGGTATTGCACTGTTGTGTTTTAGGTTTAGTTATCCTTCATTCACTATTTATTTGGTTGTAAACAATTTGTGTTGAGAGCTGAAATAGTGAATGACAGGAAATTGGTTGAACACAGAATTCAGTTACACGCATCTGCTTTTATATAGCACTCTGATATTCGCCATCACACAGCATTTTTACACTTTATATCCAGTTTACAGTGCAGCACATTCATAGCCGTCTCCATTTGGCACACTAAACCAGTTATACTATTTATTTGTATGTCCGTATGTGTGAGGGACTAGTACAGACAGTCCAATATTCTGTAGTACTAAAGTCATTTTGTGAGTGAGGGAGCGGCTCAAACATGTACAATTTAGCTTGACCTACAAATAAGCAATTGTTACCCAAAGCTCTATCACAACCAACTTCACTTAACATGCACTGGAAACTCAAGCCAGTGGGGGTCTTTTGTCAATCGGTTTTGACAGTTTGGTCGCCACTTGGCATTGCATGAAAACAGTGCCTTCAATTGAAATACGACTATTCAAATTTAGTGATTTTTTAGGAAGCACTCGAACTGCCCGAGGGACAATAAAATCCAATTTCAATATCTGTGAACAATTTACGTCAGTGAAGCACTACCTAAGAAACAAAACTGCAGCCAGATCTAAAAAAAATCCAATGACTTGACGCACATGTCCGCCCCAGTGACCTCAGATGAGTTTGAATGTTGGCGTTGCCGTAAACAGAACTAATTTGAAGGCGTTAGTGCAATATCTTTCCTAACGACTCGCTGGTTTGATCTGGATTACACTCACGTACACTAGATGAGAATCTTGCATAGGCAGATGGGTCGAATGGTGGGCATGGCGACACCACTTCGATGGCGACAATCCGATACTTTTTGGCGAAATTAATTTTATTGCAGCGATTCTTCTTCAAATAGCATTCATTATAGCAGTATGGGCAGTGTTAGCGCTACTTGAGGGGGGGGCGATCAGATTCTGAATTTTTTCCCCGAAATCCTTCTCATTTGATCAAATAGCATTCAATACATGAACCTAAACTTGCATTATGATGATGAAAATCCCTCTTCGCTTTGAGAAATCCCTCTCCAAAACACTCCAAGGAGGGGAATCCCTCCCTGGCTCTATTTCTCAGGGCTAACACTGATTATAGGACCAACTTCTATTTTTTCCTAGCATTTGGGAGTCATTCTGAGCTTTGTACTTAACTGTTTTCATAGCAGATATTCATTCATTTTACAATCAATTGATTGCCTCAGACCAACTTGTATATTTGCCCCTAGGACCGATTTCCATTTTGCACTTTTCATTCTGCATCGGTTCAATAATGGGCATCACTTCATTGCTTGGTGGGTTGTCATTTCATTTTTGTGGCAACATTGAGTTCATTCTCATTTTGTTGATTCGAACCCTCCGTAACATGGTTATCACTATTTCGTTTCTGGTGCATATGCGCTCATTTTGGATTTGTTATTGAGCTGATTTGGGGGGAGATTCGAGCATTCTGTGGGATGGCGATTTTTGAGACCAACTAGTACCTTCGCCTCATAGGACCCTTCCTGGTAGCCATATTCATTGTTTTTCACTGAACTAATTCCATTGCAGATTTGCCCATTTCTAATTTGGTATTTTGCGGGAACAGACCCTCCCCGTACATTAGAAAATGGTCTCCCTGAACTTACTGTTTCTAAGCTGACAGCGCCAAGGGGTAACCACAAGCTTGACTTCGGTTGATTTGTTTTGGCATTAGATACTAACAAGCACTGCCTGAGGAAAATCTGACCGAATTTGTGAACAAATCCAACTATTCCTGCAGAAATTATCGGATTTTGTGAATATGTGAACAACTTTTAGGCAGCAACACATAAGGTACATTATAACCCAGTTTCAATAATATTCATTGTTGTATGTGGGAGAAGTCGTGTTTTAAGATATATTTTGCACTTCACACTGTTTCGGCATTATCGACGCGAAACGAGTACATATTCGAAATATGCTAACAACTTTTAGGTAGCACCACTTGATGAACATTATCACTCTGTTCCGGGAAAATATATTGTTCTTTTCAAGAGGAGTAGGGTTTTGCAGTTTTGAACCTAGGCCTCTTTGATGACCTTTGACCTCGATTTTCAATGGGTCAAAGATTTCCTATCATTCAATGAACATTGTCCCAAGTTTGGTCAACATCCGTCGATAAACAGTCGATGAACCTCTTCTGGGCAAAGAAAGTGATTTGTTTCAGTTCACGCGATTCCAAATCATCAGTACGAGGCTTCGTTAGTTGTCTGAGATGGTCGAGTGTGCAACATTTTTCTATTTCTGACGAAAATTAGAGGAGGTATATTCAGTGGCGTATATTTGTTTGTGTCATTGGGGGGGATGATCGGCAGGGAGACCATCTAAGCGGAGCGCCACCATTGGTTGGCGCGGAGCGTACAAGAGAAATTTTGGCTTTCCGAGACTCTCCAGATGGC
>JAUOBX010077515.1:0-13158 GCA_032360705.1 Eupentacta quinquesemita
CAATCCAAAGCTGACTCGGAGTATATACGTTTCACACAAATACAATAGCTTCATACACTACTATATCAGGCATAACACTAACAATCAGAGGCCAACCTGACACAGAGCATATACGTTTCACACAAATACAATAGCTTCATACACCACGATATCAGACATAACACTAACAATCAGGGGCAAACCTGACGATTCTATTCGCACACGAAACCAACACTCAAATCTTGAAGAGATCGAAATTGAGTACGGTACTAAAATGTTGAAACCTGTCGAAGTCAGGGTTTTCGCACAATTATCTCCTCGTTTCACACAGCTTTTTTTGGACAGTGCATCAACCTAACATGCCTCACTACATTGGACAATCCTTTTTACAGGAAAGTTTTACAGGATAATCACATCTCATTTATTACACATGCCAGTCGTGCTAGCCTCGCGATTTGCGATGATATCTGAAATGCTAGAATGGATGAATGGCCAATCTACTGAACCTAATACAATCATAAGATACAATATGTTTGTGGAAATATTTTTGATTTGAACTTCTACGATCTTTCTGGTAGTATAACATTTGAGGTTCCGTGGCCTTCGCAAATGAAGGACATGAAGAGAGAGAGAGTAACGAAGAAGTAGCAATGATGTCAAGGTTTTTTACAGGATGAGTTGACTTTACAAAATATGATATCAATATCGTAAAATGACTGTTTAGGAATAATCCTCCTCATTTCAGTAATGTTGTCTCCTCGTCCTTAAACATCCCAGGTCAAGAGGAGAAACAACATAACGTGCGTGGCAACCACCTTCGTTACATCTCTTGGCGACGATCGTTTGCCAAGTTATCGGGCCTGGTGCACATGCACTGTCTGTAATTATCAGATTACATGCAGTATCCATTTCATGGAATATGATGTCTGTAGCTCTCAGATTATTTGTTGTATATTATCTCATATAATCTCATTTGTTGTTTTGTTCAAGTTAACAGCCTAGAAATACCACAAATATGTAAGATCGCTGTGTAGGCCTACAACCGCTTGAGTGCATATGGTTAGCTATGTGTAGGCCCATTGCTTCATTTGAGAGGAACTCTAATATTACCTAAGGAGAAGGGATATTCAATAAATTTCTACAACATCAATCCCGGGTACACTCAGATCAATGTTTCAAACTATCCGAAACTTTACAAACTTTCATGATGGTCGTTCATATTACGGTAGCAAATGAAATATACATATTCAACAACAACGGGATGAATGTGAGAGATTGTTACTCCAAATGTATTTAATATAATGTACTTTACACCATCAGTAGCACTAAAAGTACATTCTTGTTGATCATTCTGGTCTATTGGCAACGTACATGTGAGCATAAATTGATGGCGAAAATAAGTATTTTTCTCCTATCTTTTCTGTGTTGGTATTCGTTAGACTTGAATACAACTTCTCCATTACAACTGTTACAAACATAATCACACGAATTTCCCCGGGCAAATAGGGCTGGCGCTGTTCCACAATAACGAACTTGACAATACTTTTATGTCTGTTCTGTAGCTGGAGAGCCTCGAGAAGGTGGCAATAATGTTTTCACTATTGATGAATTATTGTGCACAGTACGTGTCTTGTTCACAACTACTCCTCGCCTGATGGAAGGTACAAACTCATAACACGGATAGATCTGTTCGTTTTATTTATTGGGCACCTGTTCGTGATGAATATTACCCGATCTAAAACCGTGAACTTTTCCTCTATGTATAGTTTTTCTGATATACTGATCAAGATTTATGATTTTTTTACCATTTACAATTTATTGGTTGAGTGGACAGAGAATATAGATCAGATGGTCTTCAGGTGATGTATTTTAACTGCTGAGTACGCAATGAAGATGAATAAACCGTTAAATCGGTCATGAAAATATAATGGTCTATAGACCATTTGTTACCTTTTCATATAGATCATTCCCAGAACAGTGGATATGACTTATACAGGCCCTCTTCTAGGATGCAGACCTGTACTCATCGGTGTTGACACCCATGTCGATACCAAGATGGACTCGTGTCGGTGTCGGTGTCGACGCACTCCGGTGTCGCTGTTGGTATCGGTACCCTGTGGTGTCAAACATTTAGCAGATGTCGGGCGGCACAGGCAAGATTGTTTTGGCATCTTTAGTTTTTATTAGTGTTTTATTTCCCATTTCGATTTGAAGTTACACACATGGGTAATCACCCGCTCAGGAGGTGGGGCACCACAATCCTACATATTTGTGGTTTTCCCGAGAGACTATAGGCAGTTGACTTGGAGAGCACATATCACACATATTTTTGCGATAAACTATTTGGGGTCTATGGAAGTCGTCGAATTCATTCGACAACAACCCCCTCCCATAATTACCAAGCCCACTGCGTAATGACAGAGCCCGGACACTAAGTCTCCGCCAGTCGACAGAGTGTGTACAGCCACTTCTGGAGAAGAACGCCCCATTGTGAATGTGGGGATCGAACCCGGAGTAATCCGGAACCTTGGTATTGCCGAATGTCACTGATACCGCTCGACTACACTTCCGTTGTTTCTACAAGCACTACTGTACACTTCGGTGTCTTTATATGTCTGCATTGAAGACCTACCCATACCCGAATCTTGAAGGATTAACACACTTGAAATCAATTGAGTTGAGTACTGAAGTATTGATTACTGAGATGTTTTTCTTTGATGATAACCTGTCAAATTCATATTGTGGCCATGTTTATTCACTCGTTCCACAGATCTTGGCACTTGGCAATACAATGCCTCGCTACATATAATCTCCCTCTATAATAATTTCCCTCTATACAAAAGTCGTTGGGAGCACTATTCTCGCAAGCGTCGTGTGCATATTATACAAATTTAGGTTTCTATAACAGAAGTCTGTTCACACTCAGATAATAATACTATAATATACATTTATAAGGCGCAAAATACAAAGATTTCGATGCGCTGCCCCGTCAGCTATTTCAGATCATCAAACTGACAGAAAATAATCCGGAAGAATCACGGGTTACTACTCCTCGATGTTAGTCGCGTGAACTCCACACGAAATTACAATTCAACTGGAGCAAATACGATAAGTATACGTTTGTACAGTGACCGAGAAGATCAATTTAGAAGAAAAATTACACACATTGGCTTTTTTCGTGTCTTTCACAAATATGTTACAACTAGAAATAAACGAATATAAGCAAAGGTTATGCTTAGCCTGTGCCCTTCCATCAATGTTATGCATTTTTGGCCAAACTGAGTCGCCAATCATTTCTACAAAATCTGATTCAGTGTGGTCATGTCCGATAAGGTATTTGAAAAATGATGCAACAAAAAAAATGGAATAGGATCATAACGACCACTAATGAATAGCAATATGAATTATAGGAAATAATTCACTGTATTCTGAAGAACAGCATTCCTCGACTTCACCCTTCAAACAGTAGTATGTTGGAAACTACTGTCAGTGATTTCATATGGGTCTACAAACGATTGTGGTACTTTTAGTTTACTTTTTCGAAGGCCAGCCTGCCAGTTGGAGGGCTGATTAATTGATTCGAAATTGGTATAGATGAAAAGAGCGTATTTCATCACTACCAAATCCTAAATTTGAAGTTCCAATCTTCGTGTAATTCTAATTAATTAGGTTAGATCTGATGATCTGATGACCAAATGAATGTCCCGATTGCGGAGTTGATACAATAATTACGGTTTTTCATTCCTTCATGAGTAAAACGTGCATGTAGGTGATGTTTACCCTTGAGGTCAATGATTTCAGGCATCTCTAGCTCCCTACAATTATGTTGAGGTTTATGTCAGGTTAACATAACCTAATTTTCATTATTGGCCTTAACAGTTCGAAGGCTGAATAAAGGTAACAATATAATGTGACTAGCCAAGCAGACGTTTAATAAAACAATCGTGGACTTACTTATATGTTTCGTTACCACGGCATTAGGAACTCAGTCTTCCATGAAAGACTATACTACTATACTAAAAATTACCTATTCAAATATTTATCGAGCGAAGCGTAAGTTTTACTAAGACCTGTCGAAGTCATGTCTTTTCACGCAAGTATCTTACTGGGCCTCCGCGTAACACTATACACCGGTATTACCAATCTCACGATTAGCATGACTTTATTACCCGGCGTCGATAGTCCTGCAAATAATGAATCTTGTCAGGTGACCTGAATCACATCTGCTATTTAGGATGAACCTGTGATCACAGAGGTTTCAATATAATACGTTTCAATATAATATCTTCATATTTTAATTCGTTACTACCTTGTGGAATTCTTTGGAAGCAATATTACAAACAGTCATTCAACATTTCCAGGTTTTTCTTCTAAAGAACCAGAAACATATAGACACCTTATATGAACAGTAGGAATTGTGTTCCAATATAGAAGCAAAGACAATAACAGTTCATTCAGGTTGGTATCATTTTTTAACCATGATTGATGTCTGAAAAGTTGTTAGAGTAAATGAACAAAGGCCTAATGGCGGTGTCACACCTCCAACCCATCCCAACTTCCTTCAACGGACTAAAGCAAATATTTACAACCCCAACATGTCACCTCCGAAACAACGCCATTACAATGATATCCTCTTAATCGGTAATTCGTTAGTACTTCTCAGGATTCTCAAAAAAAATGATGGGAACATTTGTTTCAAGAATAATAGCTACTGGACAATTACATTACTTCCAAGAACGAGAGGAATATAGCAGTGAGGAACAGCAGTAATTGTGGTTCAATATAGAAACAAAGAGAATATGATGTCTAACATTGGTGTCTAAAAAGTTTTCACAGTAAAAGAACAAATATTGAGAAGGCCTGATGGTGGTGTCCGCCTCTAACCCATCCCAACTTCCTTTAATAGACTAATTAAGCAAATATTATCCAAAATAACTCCAACCGGTCATTTCCGAAGTACGCCGATATGCCGTCATCTAGACATTAATATCATATTTAGACCCATCTTGAGCACATCTATATGAATGGTGGTGTCCGGCTCTAACCCAGCCCAACTTCCTTTAATAGACTAATTAAGCAAATATAATCCAAAATAACTCCAACCGGTCATTTCCGAAATACGCCGATACGCCGTCATCTAGACATTAATATCATATTTATACCCATCTTGAGCACATCTATATGAATGGTGATGCGTCGGCCGAGTAACAAGACGATAATAGTCGATGAGAAAAAACACGCGAAAAAGTCACTTTGCACTTGAAAACAGTTACGTGAAAACAGCGGGAATTTGCTAGTGAGTTGTTCATGTCACTAGCATGTGGACGATGAAATTACGAGACATAATCGTTGTTACACAAATTAGGCGGGTAATACCAAAGAGGATAAGTCACGACTCTGTACTTCTCATATCAAATTGCCACCTGGGATTGGTTAAACAGGGGAATCCAAGCAACCACTGATTGAAATAGGCGATTTAAAATGTTTCTCGTTCCAGGGCTGTTTTTTTCTTCAAATGAACAATTATCATTATATCCACTCATGAATACAGCATTCCCGAATCCAGGTTTCCATTGTAAAATTATTTTTAACTCACTCGTTTTGCAAAATAAACATCTTTCAGTCTTGGTAATTGCGCGTTAAAAAATATATCGTGTCTTGAGTAAACAATACGATTGTTTAAATAAGAAATAACAACCTTCTCCTAACTGTCTAATATATTTTAATTTCTCAAACGACAGTTGCGCAAACAAAGACTTAGTGGCGATAACTTGTTGCCTAATCTCATCATCACCCTTCCCCAGTCTCAATAGTTTATCTTGCGAACCGACTAATGAAATAACGAATGACCAGCCTCGGCGGATTGGAGTCCGAGTCAAGCCGATGGATATATTGAAATAGAGTATCGAATTAAAATGATTTATTGCGCTCAACACGTGTCATTCACAACCACTCAGCAGCACTATTGGAAACTGTGAAGAATCATAAGCAGCCTAAGACAATATTTACTTAGCACCATAAGGTGTGATTATAACGATTTTCGCAATTCAACCGAGTCAACCGTTTACTCTTCAAGGTGCTTGAATCATTTATGCTCGTGAATATATTGCTAAATTCGTAGATTTTTGCTAAACATTTGCATAGATGGTCGACTGGTTTAAGGTGATGAATTTTAAGTACCGTTGACGAAACAGTCAAATGAATCAACTTTGCTGCGAAAAACGTATGAAAAGAGGGAATTTATTGTTCCTATTCACACTGGAATTGACGTACCTAGTAGAGAGCGAATACCAATCGTATTAATGGTCGATGGGTGAAAGGGTTGTGAATATTTGGGATATTGAATCATCAGGAATGTTCCGCTCAGTTCGGGAACTTCGTTCACATAGGTCGACAGGGGAAATCGCAATAGCTCAGAATTTGCACAGATGGGCGACTGGTTTCAAGTGATGAATTTCAAGTAGTACGAAGGATGATAAATCAACTCTGGTACTGAACGAAATGCATGGCAAATTTTACTTCTATTGGAAAAACAGTGTCCCTGGTAGGCCTGTTAAGAATTTATTGCTCAGTTCGTGGACATTGTTTATACAGGAAATCAAAATAACTGGACATTTGCACATATGAGCGACTGGTTCTAAGTGATGGATGTTAGGTAGTACGAAAGTTGATACGGAACGTTCTAGTAGTAGAGTGCATTTGCTGCCCCATTCTGACGTCGTGAATGTCTCCAGTAGAGAACATATACCGACCTTTTACATAGTTGAAGAGAAAGCTATAGGTAGATCAACTTAGTATTCTAGCTTAGAATGATTAGATAAATTATTGTGGTATAAGACATCACACGGATTCAGGTATTAACAAACATGTAACCGCTCACATTATCGTCATCTTCGGGCTGCCAATTGGCAATTACCAGTGTGTACAACGATGAAACATGTCATGTACGCCACTGCTCGAGTTATCCTACTAGCAGTCAAAGTTAGCAATTCCTTGACTGACAACAACCTGAACCAGCTGCCGATTGGCAATTTTTCGAACGACCACCCTGATTGGTTCATTGCATTGTATATAATATATTTGCACCTATCATCGTTAGGATGGCCAATGCAGATTTTCATTATTGAATAAAACAGGTCTGGACTCTAATAATAACATCCACATCATCACAGCGTTGCATAGACAAATATAATAACACTACTTTGTAACATTACGTGTGGTTAATTGGTAATAATTATTTATTTTTAAAAAAGAATGCGCAGGGTTCTATCAACCGTAAAGTGCGTGTGTCTCTAATTGAATAACATAACTCCGGAACAATTGGTATTAATCACGGTTCCGACCAGACTCTTCTGATGTGTAATCGCGTATTGCCCGATACTTTCCGTGTCTCGTTCTTACAAACATTTACCAGTCACTTGTACGACTGCCGTCAGGAGATAATAATGTGACAGGCTCTATGATCAGAATGCGAGATGAGGTCTTCAAGGTAGAACGCGTGACGAGCGATACACATTATGTACATGGGCCTGTATGGGACTGATAACACGTGCGACACACTCCAGGTATCGCACATGTAGTAATAATGCACATATTTGTCTTGCCTACGTGTTTTTACTGCTGCAGACATTTTGGCCATTTCTGCTCCGCCCTCCAATTGGAGGGAATGGGATTGGAAGGTACACTTGTTATTATTCATCGGCTATATATGGACCTGCGTTTCCAATCATGGGAACGCTCGAACAGTGTAATTGTCGCCCATTCTTTTGAGGGGGAGACTGACGCCTGCTATCTCGTGGCACGAGCCTGGAGTTCCCAGCTTCCTTTCAAACTCCCTCGGAGGGTATTTGTGAGTTACCGAAAAGGAAGAATATTGCATACATACTATCCTAACAGTTAACGGCGAATTCACTTGGTGTGAATCACTACGAGTATATGACGTCACTGATATATCGACATACTAATGGCAACCGACGTTCTTTATACAAATATACGGATCATTCTGGAAAGGAATCGCATAAATCTCACCGTCTGTTAGTAATATTTGTCCGCATGGTCTACATACCGAGATGATGGACGACTTAACTCACCACACGGCGATGGTGAACTGCACGAGGGTCTAGGTCGAAGGTTACAGGGTAGCCGCATCATGTAATATTGTTTTGCATCATCCCGTGATCACACTGTTCATAGGACGCTGTGGTTATCCCGGGATTCGATTTAAATTGAGATCGATTTTACAGAAGAAGCAGACCTCTAAAATCCCCTAATTGACATATAATTATACACACTAAAATACTGCCGATAAGCGGCCCCAAAGCACCGTGTGACTTACCGAGAGACCCGAATCAGTTATTTTGAAGCTTTGGAGTGTATCGACATGCAATGGCACCGACAATTTACCAGACCTCGACTGGCAGACTGGATACTTTTCTGGATAGACTGCTAGAGGAGCTTCAAGTTTGCAGACGATGGCATTCTCTTCGACCACTATTATTCTGCCCAACTTGCTCAAGTTACCTGTTAATGCCAAATTAGTCGAAATTTTGCAGGATTCTGGTCAAACTGACACAGTTTGTACTTCCAATTATGCCCTTCGACATGCAGGCAAAGACAAACCCATCAGATGATGATGGGTGACAAAACAAATGGGTTTCAAAATGCTTTTGGCATTACTAGTTGAAGAGTTAGCAACATCTGTTGTGAATGAACAACGCTAATACGCGCCTCTCACGTTTCTCGCCTAACGCTTGATAGTTCCAATGTAAACAGATACGATCGTCCAATCGTTTAAATGTATTTATTGAGTTCACAGACAATTACACCCCCACATATCTCATCCAGCTCTCATAAAATCTTCTTTCATTATCCAAAAAAAGTTCTCTTCGCCGGTATTTTTGGTCTGATCTGAAAATATTTACTTGAATCTCGAAGTCGATTGTTTGCTCATCACTTGGTGGATGAAGTGTCCGTTAGATGACTGACGATAGACTTCCGATATTCATGATCAGCAGTATTTGACAACGGTCTGTCACTGTCACTGATTGCCCGTCCAAGAACCACTCATCCACGACCAGGCAAACTATTTTAGGTTGAACGCGGATATCTTTACAACAATTATCCCCATTTGCTTACACTAACCCTAATCCCTAACATAATCCCCAATCCTAACAATGAGTACAGACTGTACAATTGATTTTTATACAACACCGCTAGCCAATCACGACGGGCGTTGTAGTATATCAGCATCAACTGAACTAATTTCGGTTGAACGCATCAGAAAACCAGTTCTCGAGAAGAGTGGGGAATATATTCTTCTTTGGGTATTATATTTCGCTCTTGTTTTTCATTTGTCTGACAATTTGCTTGTAACAATAAATCATCATTTTTGAGAGCAAACGAGTTGTGATGCAAGGCATTTTATACTATACGATAATGTATACAATAACCAAGTGGAAATATTGATACCAGAACACTGAAAGTGTTCATCAGTCTTTTGACTGTCTACATCGAGATGGTATTGAGAACCGACCACGTCAATGCTGTTGGCTATTAAGCAAAATTCGAGATTGTGTACAATGGATTCAATTATTCTAACTAATTCGAAAGTAACTATAGTTAGACGTGGCGATGATCAAGAAGGAGGAGGGATATCAGCCCAGTGTTTGCTCTGTGGGGTAGAAGAAATGTATTATTACTATTTTGCCAAAATTCCTCTCGGCAATTATTGGTGGGAGGTATCCGGAGTGAGAGGGGAATTCCTTTCCATTCAATCGAATAACAGTCCATAACTGAGCCTAAATATTCATTTCGATGATGAAGATCCTTTTTATTTATTTTTCATTTCCTCCCAAAATCCAATTGAGGGAAATCCCTCCCTGACTTGATTCCCTACCGAAAGCACTTTACCAACCCCGCCTCCGATAAGCCACATAATCTGGTAAAAATGTATATATCTTGGTAGGTACCCTGTAAACAAATACGAACCCATTCAACGTGACTACATATAATCCTCGGCTACGTCGAGGAGTTGAAAATTAAGGCAATCACGAAAAATTAATAAACCCCGAATTATAGTCGGGTGCATTTCGTAGTGATATAATACCACCTGTCTAGACATGAACGTTGTCGGGGCGTTGAAGGGCGTAACCGTGTTAGAGGGGTATTTTAGAGGGTGCTTCTCAAGATGGCTTATAAATTATGCGGAAAGCAACCGGGGCTAATTTGCATATCTTTGTTGATATGAATAGCACCAGCGATGTTCAAGTGCATTTGGGAAATCACAAGAAACAAAATATAAAACCCATTTCGAATATGTCTATTATATATGTGGTTCAGGGCCAAAATGACACCCAAAAACATCTTATCCAGTGTGTGTCTGTAGACTTCAACAGTTCCTAATCATCAGTGCTATAGGGTAATGGGACTCACTAAATGGAACAGATGCTGTGCAGATATGGCATATGTGTTATGTATTGATGGGCTTGCTAGTAGACAACAACATCCTAAAATTTATTTGAACCACATATACCCTTTCCAACAGTTGTCACATCCCATCTACTTCTACTTCTCACGTTCCTCAAACTTAGCTCAGAAAATGTTGTTTTGACCGGTGTTACAGTGATCACACAAATTCTCCACACACAAAGCCCCGTATGTTTGAACCACGGCAGCCCTCTCGCATTTCTATCCTGTCTATACAAAGAGTCCGTCATCGTGATTTCGGGCACCTGCATTGAGCACTAGACTAGGTAATCAATCGTTGGATCATATTCGTGAATGTCCTCAATATACCTCCTCATCAATGTTCCTCTGTTCACGAAGTCTCTCACCGTCCACACTGGATAATCTGCAGAATACTTGGTTGTAGTGGTTTAGCTGTTACACCACATCGTCATCAACTTCTCCTCCACCCCTTCCTCGTGTTCCACTCTCAGTTCAGCGTCCTGGCATGTATTGTCAAGCCTTTCTTCTTCATGTTTGCAGCACATGCAAAGGTCCGTACGATTATTCCAGGTTTCTTGCAATTGCATATAGCAGGTTTGAACATCGAGTCTTGTGGCATCTGCACCCCGTTGTTATTTCTGGCACTCGCTCGCCAATTGTCAAGTTCCAGCCATAGTTTTTTCGCGATGGCAGCACAGGATTGGACACTTTGTCATTTTTACAAACCAACAATCGATGTTGTGATCGCATGATGTCATGATACAGTGTATTGGATGACGGTGGGAGCATCGTAATGGCCCATGTAAATAATGGATATAGTTGTAAATTCAGCGATCTCACCACACGTATGGCGTTATATAACGGTACGTTAACATAGAACCATAAAGGTCACAACATCACCACTTGATGGCGGTCGTGAATGACGTGTGAATTGGATGCTGGTGAAGTCGAGGAGAATGAGGTATAACACTCCGTCACAAATCAATCGAGGGACACCGTAATATTCATAGAAAATATGGAGAACTATTCAATGACATGACTGAATTGTAAGGATTGAGAAACCAAGTTCTTTACAGAAACTATATTATTGCTCCAAAATACAGTGGATCGGATAGCTCCTCGATCTAACAATAGGTCAATACACAAACAAGTTCCTCTTTGTGGTATTTTCAATCTATATCTCATTCTCATTCGAAGATTAGGTCAAGGGCAATTTTATTTTATATTAACAGATTTTATCGCCATTTTTGAACATGCATTATTTAAGATATCAACAGCTTCAGGCAACCCCCCTATTTACGCAATTCGCGGCCTCTAAACAGAAAGAGGGATAGTTATAAGAAACAAAGTAAAAGCCAAGGCGCCTAAAACATCTTGCCCTCGCATGGGCCCCTTGCATCCCCGAGGACGTATTTCGAAAGCATTTTGTGACAGATTGTGCGTACTTCTGGTTAACAACTAGCCCCAATTATGAGCCAATTATATCCCGATTCGGAACCCGTCACAGAATAGCTGAATATAGATAACTTGATGAAAATTCAACTTTCATCAACAATTTCTAATGCGCGAGAGGCACACATGAATGCGTGATGACTTAGAAAAAGATATCCACGGTTTAACAGATTGCTGCTGCCACCGGTGAATTTCATAACCTCGGGACTTTTTGATTTTCAGCATTATTTTTCTACAAATCGTTTTCTCTCAAATACAAATCTGTGAAGAAAAGATGCCGACCAATTCCAGTATAAAGAAATATCGATGAATATATCTTCATCAAGACGTCAATTTCTCATAAAACAATATATTCCTGAACCCGATATAGCACCTTGGAAAGTCTAGGAAGGCCATTTTCTGAATCTCTCAAAGTTGAATTTTGAATTCAAAATACAGGATGTGCCTAAAAAGTCCATAGCAGCTTGCAAGGACTGGAATGGCAATTTCTAGGAGGCGTTATATCTCAAAGTTTCTTGTACTCTCATTCTGAGTACCTAACTCCCAAACATCCAAAGCATGTACATTGAAATTGCCCTGAAGATTGCCTTACCAGGACATCCATTGCTCAAAAGATAGGACTTTCCGGAAACTTCATAACAGCTTGCAAGGCCATTTCCTACTGAATTTGAAGTTTGATCTACACAATAAAATTGCTCTGAAGACTGCCTTATCAAGACAACAATTGCCTCAAATACAGGATTCCTCTTAAAACGTTATAGTAGATTGCGAGGTATGAGACAGTAGCAGCAGGAGTGGTGGGATGGGTTGTGGTAGTTGCGCCGGAAAGGGATGAGCAATGTGCGTCCTGAAGTTGAATTTTGACTGCACAATAAAATTGTAATGAAGGATGCTTCATCAAGGCAACCATTGCTCAAAATTCATGAATTCTCTGGAAACTTCTTAGCAGTTTACCAGGTCCAGGGAGGTCATTTCCTGCCATCCAGGAGGCCTCATTCCTCAAAAATGTATTGTACTCTATCTCTAAATACCTGTCTCCCGAGTCACGAAGTATCATTTTCACTGCACATTAAAATTGCTATGAAGAATGCCTTATCAAGATACCAGTTGCCCGAGATACAGGATGTAGCAGCTTCACAGGATCTGGAAATGCCATTTCCTGTCATCTAGGAGGCCTCATATTCCAAAAATGTATGTATACGATTCGCGAAAACCGATGGAGGCGCCCCGCTTAGATAGTAACATGGAGCCCAACCCATGCGCCGTGGGGGGGGGGGGGGG
>JAUOBX010077626.1:2453-13158 GCA_032360705.1 Eupentacta quinquesemita
TATAATCCCAGCGTGAACACTGCATGTCAGTAGGCAAAGAATTATTATATGCTGTCATATAGGCTAATGGATTGGCAGCACAGATAGTGTGATCAAAGTGTAATGATATTACCTCATACTATTTTTACCGGGGTCAAGTTTACAATAATATATTCTGGTTTCCTTTCTATCAGGTCTTGCTCAGTCAGGTAGCTGGGGGTGTTTCGATGAGTTCAACCGTATCGACCTGCCAGTTCTCTCCGTCGCTGCCCAGCAGATTTACATCGTTCTCTCAGCTAAGAAAGAAAGGAAAAAGACATTCATCTTCACTGATGGGGACGAGGTTGAGATGAACCCTGAGTTTGGCCTCTTCTTGACAATGGTAATCATTCCAAAATAATTTTAATTCCTTGGGACACTGGTGGTAGGTGGGGCTTGTTCACCATCTAATATTATACTAATACCCCTCATATTATTAGTCTTATTTAGTCAGTGACTGCTCTGAAGTGCTTGACAACATATTGCCCCTGATCATTTGTTACTTGTGAAGCTTGTACTATGTAGCACGCAACTTGTACTGTTCATTCCCCAGTGACCACATCAATGTTAGCGCTAGGATTACACATTTTGGGGGGGAATTCCCCCCTTCCAGATTTTTTTGGGGGGATTTCAAATTTGTTAGGGAGACTTTTCACAATTTGAGAGAGATTCGAGATCTTTATGAATGTGAACTTCTTCAACAATAATTGATGTTGTACTAGTTCTATGCATTAGCAAATGACAGTTAGGCATCAGTAGTACTGTTTACTATGCGGGATTGGCACGAAAAGTGCGCAAATCGTGCAAATGCTATTTGCATGGTTCCCGATAACGCCTGGGTGGGATAAAGAGGCTTGCCGGAGGATGCACCAGAAAAGTCAGCTGGCTGATATTTTACCTCCCACCTCCGAATCAACAGTCGTAACCTTTACTGACTGAGCTGATCTGAATCCCGAAGAGGAAAATACCTAAAATGTTGCTTGTCACGGGCTTGGTAGTCAATTTAGTATTGTCAAAACCAGCTGAGCTACAACAAAGTGACTCAGCATAGGGGGGGAGACAAATGCCATTGCAAGCTTCAATAACCCCAAATATCCAATATAATTTGTTTAATTTTGCAGATTCCAAGTCAATGATCCAATCATCCAGTCGCCAAGCTCCTATGATGCAAACTTCAATTGTGTTTTATCCCTCTTTTTCCAGAACCCAGGCTACGCTGGCCGGCAGGAGCTCCCAGAGAACCTGAAGATCAATTTCTGTACGGTGGCTATGATGGTACCAGACGGACAGATCATTATACGGGTCAAGCTGGCCAGCTGTGGACTCATGCTGATGTTTATAATTGTCTCTCTCTCTCATATTCCTAGAACCCAGGCTACGCCCGCCTCCAGCAGGGTCTTAGCCAGAACCTGAAGATAGCCAGCTGTGAATTCATGCAGATGTTCATATTTGTCCTTGTTTTCTCCATTTCTCAGAACCCAGGCTACGCTGGCCGGCAGGAGCTCCCAGAGAACCTGAAGATCAATTTCCGTACGGTGGCTATGATGGTACCGGACAGACAGATCATTATACGGGTCAAGCTGGCCAGCTGTGGGTTCATGCAGAACGTCATCCTGGCCAGGAAATTCTTCACCCTCTACAAGCTGTGTGAGGAGCAGCTCAGCAAACAGGTCTGGATGATATCTTTTTCCAATTGAACCTTTTAATTATTATTAATATTATTATCTAGTACTCATATAGTGCATTATCACTGCCATACAGCTCATATAAAAGCGCTTCACATATATTACCCCTGATCATGATTGACTTGTCACTTCATAGTGCACTGCTCTCTGCCATCGTGGGCCCCCAGGGACCTCCCGATAGCTGCATCCACAGGCGGCGCAAATTAGTTTTCACAAGTCATTCACAGCTAGGTACCCATTCACATGTGGGTAATGTAGGCTGGTAGGTGGGCATGCTCTGTCCAGCATTGCGGAAAAGCCTCACCGGCCTTGCTAGGGTTCAACATCGACTGAGCTGATCCGACTTCCAATTGAGCAATTCGACCCCTCTACATGGAGAGCAGTGTCCTAGCCAGAGAGGCCTCTCGCTGTCTTTGAAACAGTCGATAGGCCGCAGTGGACAGGGGGGATTTTTTTTCTAGGCCAACATCACCCCTGAACCTTCTACATTTACACTTTAGGTTACCTGAAAATACTTAGAAAGCTTAAAATTTTGTGGCCCGCCCGACTCGGGTCGCGTTTGGCGTGAGTGCCCCTGATTCAGAAGCGCTGAGTGGTACTTTCAACTTCCACAAGTGAGATACTCTACCTGAAATTTCTGGCTAAGACCCTGCTGGAGAGTTGCATATTATGTGACTCCTGTTTACAGGCTTCACTGCAAAAGGTGTGTACATTGACAGTGTGAGCAAGGGTGATACAATAGTTCTCAAAGATTGGCCCTGTCAGCACCATGACATTTACCTGGATGGTTTAACTATTTTGAAGTTTAAAGGCTCGACTGCATGACGTGTGTTCATCGACAGTGCAAGCAAGAGTGATATAATAGTCCAATGTGATTGGCCCCTGCCGACAGCATGACATATATACCTGGGGAGTCAGCATATCTTGAGGCCACTTTTTGCAGGCTTGATGACTGCACATAGTATGTTCATTGGCAGTTCAGGTAAGGGGCTACATTATCCTTCCCAGATTGATCCTCCTAACTGTGTGATGTCACTAGTGTTTCTGGTTTCTGGTAGTGTTAACTGGTTTCCGGGAGATGTGTTCATGATATAATCAGGAAATAATTCCGAAATAACATTTATGGTTGAAATTATTCCAATAAATGGGATGAATGAAACAATAGAGCGAAAAGACGATTCTCAGAGCCAACTCGATCACTCTTGGGAGTATATGCATGGAAGACACCCATCCTCATCCACCCACTGCTTCCAGTCATCCAGCCTCCCCCAGGCCTGCGCCTACCCATCCCCCAACTCTCTGAGGTACATCTGTGCACGTCTGTGCCCATCATGAGCTACATGGCCACCCCAACAGGCATGCAACCCCAACCCGATATAGCGGAAAAGAACCATCATTCCTCTCATGGGAAAACATCGAATATTCTGTGTAAGCACTTTTTTCATTGCCAAGTACAATGTAATTTCATTCTACTGTTTCTTACTGTCTCTTGCTGACAGGTCCACTATGACTTTGGTCTGCGTAACATCCTGTCAGTGCTGAGGACCCTTGGAGCGGCTAAGAGGGCTAACCCAACAGACAGTGAGGACACTATAGTGATGAGAGTACTCAGGGACATGAACCTGTCAAAACTGGTCAGTAACACATTACATTGTATCCAACTCACTTGCCCCTGATGCTCTACATCCTTGGACTTGTTCTAGCATTAACTCAGAACAGGTGCTGATCCATTCACTTTATTTTATTTCGATTTGTTCACTACACGTCATCCTGGTTCATCATGAAAACTTTGCTACGTTTACTCGCCTTATCTTTTTAAATATTGCTCAGATGATATCAAGGCAGCGGTGTAAATCTCCCCATTTTGCTCCTGGGACCACTTTCTACGTCCTCGTTCAATGGACCACCAGTAAATACCAGGATCTGACAATTTTCTTTGGATCTGCAGGAGCAGAAAATTGTCTGTCTCACTAACCTGCAGCACCCCATCAATTTATCATGCTTTCGTACTCCACAGGTGGACGAGGATGAACCTTTGTTCCTGTCTCTGATCAATGATCTCTTCCCCGGCATCACTCTGGACAAGGCTGGGTATCCAGAGCTTGAGACGGCTATAGCTAATAGGGTGGAGGAGGCTGGACTAGTGAACCATCCGTCATGGACCCTGAAGCTAATACAGGTAATACCATGTGGTCATCTACATTATCAGAATTGATGAATATTCATGAACTGGGCCTGTCAATAAGGCGGCGTATCCAGATCTTGAGGCAGCTATAGCCACTGGGAGAAAACAGGCGGGACTTGTCAACCTGCCAACTATCCATCATGAACTAATACAAGTATTAAACACAATGAGGTCCCTTACATTGTCAAAATTGATGAATATAATTATATAACTTGACCTGTCTCATACCCGGGGCGAAGCCGGGTGTGACAAGCTTGAGGCAGCTAAAGCTAATAGGGTGGAGAAGGCAGGATTAGTCAACCATCCATCATGGACACTGAAACTAATACAGGTGACACCATTTCAACATCATTCATTTCCTGTCACTTCAGCCAAAAAACAAAGAATGATACAGCGTAATCACTCTGGACGCTGAATTATGGTGAAACCACAATATCCCTATTTGTCAGGAAATGTCTGGCACAAGACTAGAAACTTCAAAATAATCACTCATCCTTTTCCTGTCCAAGCTTCTGCCCAGCTGTTTGAGACACTGCGTGTTCGCCACAGTATGATGGCCCTGGGCCCTAGCAGGGCTGGTAAGAGATGCTGCATCCACACGTTGATGGAGGCCATGACCGACTGCAGCCACCCACACAAGGGAATGAGGATGAACCCCAGGTCCATCAGGGCCCCTCAAATGTTTGACCTCAAATGTTTGACCGCCTTGACCATCAGACAAATAAACTGCTATTTCTTTTTCCCACACAGCTGTTTGAAACTCAGCGAGTACGCCACGGTATGATGGCCCTGGGCCCTAGCGGGGCTGGTAAGACATGCTGCATTCACATGCTGATGAAGGCCATGACCGATTGCGGCAACCCACACAAGGAAATGAGGATGAACCCCAAGGCCATCACGGCACCTCAAATGTTTGGCCGGCTCGACGTGGCCACCAATGACTGGACTGACGGGATCTTCTCGACACTCTGGAGGCGAACACTAAGAGCCAAGAAGGGTAGGTTTCTTTTTCATAGCATGATAATATCAATCTCTTGCATTTATATAGCAATTTATCACTGGTTACTGTCAGCACTCAAAGTGCTTTACAGATGATATGTTCCTACAGATATAGGATTGTGTGTGTGTGTGTGTTGTAGACATACACACTGTTGCCCTAGAGAACTTGATCTTCAGCACTATATGATAGGTTTTGTACCTCCAACTCCCAGGTGCAAAACAATGGCTTTTACACTGCAAACCACCCAGTGAGGAGTAAGCCATATAAACTTAAGCCCAAGTGACCAAGTCCTTCCAGTCCTGGTGGATTACAGCTCAGGTCCAGTCCAGTTCATTTGCATGCTCCAATTCTATGGGAAAATCACCCCAACTATATCTGAAAATCTACCAGTCTTTCTAATTATCAGAAGATACTAGTTACTTGGAACTTGACTGGTCACCATGGCTTATAAATACCTTGTTCCTTCTTTCTCCCATTAAATTCCATTTCTTCTGCATGAATTGCCTTTGAACAGCAATTCTATGTGGACACCAGCATTTATTTGTATAATTATTGTTATTACTATTGATATCGTGGTATCATTATCTTCCAGGTGAGCATGTCTGGCTGGTCTTGGATGGCCCGGTCGACGCCATCTGGATTGAGAATCTCAACAGCGTCCTGGATGATAATAAGACGCTGACATTGGCTAATGGCGATCGTATCCCGATGGCTCCGAACTGCAAGGTTGTTTTTGAGCCTCACAACATTGACAACGCCTCTCCGGCAACAGTCTCTCGTAACGGCATGGTCTATATGAGCTCGTCCGGGTTGGACTGGCAGCCGATACTTGAGGTAACTACAGAATCTGAAACACATACTTACATCATATGCATTACACTGATGCCAACTAACATGTGATCTACCGTGCCATTGGGACTCTCGTTACACAGCAATGTTTATGTTCCGATAAATTCTATTAAACTCTAGTTTAATTATTTCCCACTTTGCCTCCTGAATTATTCATATCGAGGATAGACAGCAGGCCCCACCCTGTGTGCTTATAAATCTGACTGTTTCAGTATATTTTGATGATTTTGTATACCTTTTATCAAGGGATGGCACAAGGAGCGCAGCCCTGCCGAGGAAGAAGGCCTTTGTGCCCTCTAATATTGAGGATAGGCGTCAGACTCCTTCTCACATGCTTATGATCCCATCTCTTTTTAACTTCTTTTCGATGGTTTTCTCTACTCTACCCGTTTTTCCCAGGGATGGCTCAAGAAGCGCAGCCCCACCGAGGCAGAATGCCTCCGTACCCTCTTTGAGGGGTCCTTTGCCGCCATCTACCAATTCACTGTCCAGAGCTTAATCTTCAAGATGGATGTCCTGGAGTGCATGGTGATCAAGCAGGCAGTGACTCTCCTTGGCGGTCTCATCCCCACAGGGGTGGATAAGGAGGGAGGAGGGGCATCCCCCACCCTCCTGGGGGGTCTCTACACCTTTGCAGTGATGTGGAGCGTCGGCGCGCTCCTTGAGCTAGGAGACAGGGCCAAGCTCGAGGGGTACATGAGGTCCTCTGGGGAGGTAGACCTTAGTCTCCCAGTGATCCCCGCTGGCTCAGAGGATTCTATCTTTGATTACTTTGTGGACAGCGATGGTAAGAATGCACCACTACACTCACATTTATATAAAGAATTTTCATACTGTGAATATTTTTATAAATTGTTAAATGCTCACATTTTGCGACAGGTGACTTATGAGCAAGTTTATATTACCAGTGACTCTTGAAGGCCAATTGAAGCGCTGAACATGACTTTGAAGATTATGATTCCCTTTGACCAGTATATTAGGAAAATCCAAATCAGTTGTCTTTCAGTCAATAAGAAGGAAAATACATGCTTAGTATGAAGTCAATGTAAAGTTTTACTTTAAAAAAACTTGGTCACACATAAAATGTGAATCTGAAATGATAAAACAACAAATGAAAAATAATCACTAACACTTTCCATTCATGAAACCAGTAATTATTGTGTAAACTTAAATGGGACATCAATTTGGTTTCCCTTGTGACGTCATCAGACCTAACCTATTAATGAAGATAACACAAAGATACAGCGAGCTGGGAACTTCAAATTTGGGATGTTGGGTAATGAAATACACAATTTCCAATTATGCAAGTTTAGAAGCAATGGATCAGCCCTTCCTCAGGTCTTTTAGAACTGGTAAGGGCATATAAGTGTTGGGGATTGATTGAGTAGGGAGGCGGATTAGCTCAGGACTAATGATCAGTAGATTGCGAGTTCGAATCCACACAAGGCCAATAAGGCTTCTCTGCAGTGTTGTTGGACGAAGCACATGGCTCTCGCCAAGCTAACGGTACCTGCCTGTGGAAGATGACTCGAAAGCGTAGTATCTGTGAAGCGCCGTGGGACTGTGAGCAGTGATAAAGTGCTATAGGAACCAAATATTATTTCCATTAATATTGGTTGATTGATCTGTGATATAGCAATCATTTGATAAATGGATGAATTGATTCTTTCGTGACCAGGTTCCTGGAAGCACTGGAGTAGCCAGGTAGAGGAGTGGGTGTACCCTACAGACACAACCCCTGAGTATGGCTCCATCCTAGTACCCAACGTAGACAACGTTCGTTCAGACTTCCTCATCAAGACTGTTGCCAAACAGAGTGGGGTGAGTAACATTGTTAAGCGTTATTCTGTCGGATTATCACACAGCGTCTGAAAGAGAAAAGTGGAACCTATTTTTGCCTCTGCCCATGGGCAAAATGAGACTTTAAGCAAGCTTGGCAGACCGCAGTATTATTGACCTCATATACTCCCTAATTACCCGACCCTAGGAGAGGACATTCCATTGGCATCAGTGGCTCTGTCACGAAACAATTTACAATAAGCCAGTGGTTCACATTTATGATGTTTTGTCCCCGATTGATTAGCACCAAAAAATGGTTTTGTGTCGAAGCTGCCAGGAAACCTGTGCACCTACCTTCTCAGGAATATATCCTGATCCAGAATTCTTGGCTGTCATGCTGCACTCTGCAATTGTCCTTTGAAGCTCGAAGAAATTCCACTTGAATTGTGGCAAATGTTATCTTTCATATGTTGCCAGATTTGATGTTAACCTGATGACCCACATTGGAAATTAGTATTTGATACTTTCATGTGTTATCCTAGGCATTCAATTATTCAGTCGTGGTTAAATGCATGGTATGTATTTTCTTGCTGAATAAAGTCAATTAATCATTCAATTGAACCAGAATGTTAGATTGCCACCCCAAGAGGGTAATTTATTATCACTGGAACCTGTTTTACACAGTATTACAATCAATCTTGATCTTGATCGTAATGAAAAAATCCTATACATATCAAACAAGGTACATGGTATCATTATTCAAAGTCAGTTTGTGAGTAAAACTTTGATATTGCGGAAAATATGTCTTTTCCTATGCTATATTTGGTAAAATTGTGGTGTACCAATTATGATAAAACGAGGGGTTAGTCATCCAATGATTGATGCACTGATACGTCGAAAGCATGTAGGAGGTGTGTCAAGGAACAGACAATGACCAGAAACAATTATGTTATCAAATATCACCTGAGAAGGAATTTACTACTTGGCAACCATGTTTTTCTGTATCCTCAGCTGCATTCTGCTTCCGTATCTTTTGCAGGCTGTCCTTCTGATTGGTGAGCAGGGTACAGCTAAGACGGTCATGATCAAAGGTTACACTGGCAAGTACGACCCTGATACAAACATGGCAAAGAGCTTCAATTTCTCTTCAGCTACGACTCCACTCATGTTTCAGGTGAGTACCCTGATCACGATTGACAAAGACATTTTCAACAGCTTGCTGAAAATGTATGGATGCATTACAAATATGAATATCTCAATTATCTCAGTCTCAAGTCCAGTATGAGCATCCATAATGCTCTTGGTTCTCAGTAATCTTGCAGAAGAAAAAAGGGGCATATGCTGCAAACAGCTCCTATAGCTGTGGGGTTTATGTTCGCAACACCTTCGCCTACCTGCTGAGACCTGACCATGGGGACAGTGCTTGGACAGCAGTTACCTTCCCCAGTGCTCACATCAGGTACTCATCACAGTTAAGTGGGCTGAGACACAATAGTAGGAAAAACATTCGCTGATGGATGTACAGTAGCTTAAGTTGGCCCCCAACAGAACTCTTTTCGTTCTGCCTACCTGGCGAGCCGACATGATTCGTCCTGCCTAGAGGGGCAACCAACACGATCCAAGCGAGACTCGAACCCTCAAATTGCTGATCCAATCAATGAACCATGGGCTCATGAAACATTTGAACTATTGCAGTTGCCCTCAACTGACTCTCTGTATAACAATCTAATGTTGAAACTCCCTCCTCCCAGAGTTTGAAATAAAATTCCTGCCATCCACTAAATTCCAGATGTCCTACTCAAATGTCCAGCTGGTTCAAACAAGGCTTGCATCAATATGTTTCTTTTCAGAGAACCATTGAGAGCTACGTGGATAAGAGGATGGGTAACACCTATGGCCCACCCGCAGGCAAGAAGATGACTGTGTTTGTGGATGATATCAACATGCCCATCATCAATGAATGGGGTGATCAGGTATTATATTATTTTCATTGTACACATCAGTGAATATCCAATTGAAATTTTCTTCTCTATAATGGATCCTCGTATGCATGATTTCAAGTTTAACAATTAAGATAATATATTGTGCTCATATAGCACTTCTCCATATCAATGACATGCCCAAACCGCTTTTCAGATATAAAGCTGATCACGGGACACTTGCACACTTTCTGACAAGGTGTAAGGAATGAATACTCTTTTTTTTTCTTAAACAGGTGACCAATGAAATTGTTCGACAGATGATGGAGTTTGGCGGGTTCTACAACCTTGAGAAGCCTGGAGACTTCACGATCATCGCTGACATACAGATGATGGCGGCCATGATACAGCCAGGAGGTGGGCGTAACGACATCCCGCAGCGATTGAAGAGACAGTTCTCCATCTTCAACTGTACCCTGCCATCAAACTCATCCATCGACAAAATCTTTGGTGAGTGTCCTGCCGCCAACATCATTAACCACATCTTCGGAGCAGTTTCCCAGCAACAATATTTCTTCCTGCTATCAGTATTTTTCTCTTGGATTTGTGCTAACTAGCTAAAATAATAATTGACATATGGCTAATAAGCTAACCTAATTATTTGCGTCTATGCTCCGAATCCAATCAGTTTGAATGTACCAGACCCTGATGCCTCTCAATCAATTCCAGAGTTTCACTAACTGAGCTACTCTGATTTACGCCAACAAACTGTTGGGATCTCGCAGAGACCGTTATCTTTCTCCCTGTTAAACACTTTCTAATTCTGATATTTTTCATGCCAGGTGTGATCGGGACTGGTCACTACTGCCCCGAGAGGTCATTCTCAGATGGAGTCAGAGAGCTGGCTAAGCAGCTGGTCCCAGTCACCAGAAGACTCTGGCAGCTGACAAAGGTATCTGAATCCAGGAATCCATATGAATGGGGGAGAACTGAAACTCGAGCATGGCTTACTCTTCAGTTTACACTATCATCAACTCTGTATCTGTCTTTGATTGGCTGTCATTTCAAGTGATCATCTCACAAAGCTAACAGGCTCAGAGACCACTGTGACTTCTGGGGAATGAATCCCTGTGGCGCATAGTGGCTTGGTCAGCTTATTCCTCAACCATGTAATCCAAAGACTGGGCTTGAGTCCATGTTGGGTTCTCGGCAAGGTTTCATTATCTTAATTGCTTAGAATGAGTGGTTAGCAGTTTGCAAGTCGCCATCT
>JAUOBX010077737.1:0-28543 GCA_032360705.1 Eupentacta quinquesemita
CAGGGTATTAGTCGTCGCGTCTCGTTCACGAGAGTCCTAATATGTTACAAAGTCCGATTTTTTCACGGTCAGTTCGGCCTCGTGGAGCGACCTGGCATGTCATTTCCCTCAGTCCAGTGTCCCTCTTCAGGATGTCGACGAATGTGTGAATGCTACAGGTTAAGAGTCGATGAGGGCCCGACAACTTATCGAACTATAGACCACTAAGGATCGTGACCGTGTTGATTCTAGATGAAACCAACATCGCGATGTGGATGTTATAACCTTAAAGGTACGCACGGAGGGTTTTGAGGCTTCAGACCCACCCCCTCAAGAAAAAACAAATAAAAACGAAAGAAACGAACACACCAGTGTGTTCCCTGGCCAATGGAAGATCCACATCTGCTTAATGTGACAACAGGTGTATATATGATCCCATCCCTTCATTTGGCCAAGGACGACCTTTCTTCGGATCCTGACCCCCCCCCCCCCTCCCCTCCGCAGTGGCGAAAGGCTCGGTATGCCAATTACCGGAACACGGTGTTCCTCACTGGTGTTGTTTGTTGTTTGTCTCTACAGCTGCTTGCCAGTATTTCCTGTTCACGCGTTACTATGGTGATGTAGGTTATAGATGATGAATATTCACAGACTGCCCTAAATCTGCACCCAGTTAGCACAGTTAGGGTATAAGTTAGTTAGGTTAGGTTATATTCGATGGGAAATACATTTCTTAAACAAAGGACACACTTCCATAGGGTATATCTCATATTTAGAACTCATATCGATTGGGACTCTCATATAGATGCTCCATTGTTGGAGCTGAGGGGAGGTCTTATTGTGATTCAGAGCTTTCAGCCTAGAATATGAGACACAACTTAGGCTCTTCTGTCCAATAGTGCTTACACTTCTGGTATATCGTACTCCTCCCATGTGGCACTCCTTTCCGACTACATCAGGGAAAGTACATATGTCACTTTCAGAACCCACCTTGAAGCCAATGTTTTTGCCTACCAGCAGTAATTAGCGCCACGGAACATTAGTATGATTCCCGCGCTCTATAAATGTTTATGATTGATCTATTGATTGATTGGTTCTCGTCCCACTGTGTTTCAAACTCAACTCAATCAATCATTACTCAGTCGAGAAATTATTTTTCTTTCGATGATGGAGTATATTGGAGAACTGGTTCTGCATGATGTGAGGGGTATCTGGACTATTACCTGGGGTCCTGACAATCTTTACAGACATATGTATCCTCTTCGTAGGTCGTATACTCTGTATACGTAGGCCTACTGGGCGTTTCGGATAGACCTACTATACTATTTTTTTAAAATGTTTTTTTTCTTCAGGTTTTTAGGTTAAGTAACATAGGTTAAGTAACATAACTAGATGATTGAGATATGCAGTAACTTTTCAGGCTGCAACAACCAATTGATGATATGTTCGTTTTATGATTGATATCAATATATTTTTGCTTGCTTGGTTACTAGTGCTCAGATGATATCCTAGACTAGACTTGTCCCTCCTGTGTGTATCCAATAGCAGCATATACATAATGTTGCCCCCAGAGCTGTGTTACCACGAGGCGGACGCAGACGCGATCGGGCGTGGACAGGGGAGAGCGCTGACTCGGGTGATCTGTTCCCACGAGGCGGTCACGGATACGGGCGCGGAGGCGTGAACATGATCCCTTTTACCATTACATCCCGTGAATCTCCTTTAACGCCATACCGTCGAAATGGTTGTCCACTCAACATTACGTCGTTGTATTCTACGCGGATACTCGCGGGCGGCAGGCAAAATCGCTAGATCAGAATTGGGACAGATAGACCAGAGACAGGGGATAATATTCTCGAGAGACTTGGGCAAATTTATTGATTTCCAGGAATCGGTGCATCCCATCCCAACCTGCACCTGAACCGGAAATGTCATATTAGCCTAATTTTGTTCACTGATCACTGTGGACTACTGTATCGCCCTCGCGTGGGCCGGAGTTAAGTGGGCCAGTGATGAATGGGCCGATTTCATTCAATATATACAAGAACTGCAGGATCTTTGAGGGTTGTCAAACCCTCTATCCTTAGGTCATCCTCGTTGAGGATGGCTATCCAGGCATCCAGGTATCGTTCGTCGGATGGGGACGTAAATGGCGGTCCCGGGGATCAGGTTGGGATTGTACACCCCTGCCTCGATAACATCTGAGCACTAGTCGAAAAGAGAAGGCGAGTTATCGCCGGTGCTCATCCACGATCAACATGGCCAGGATTCCTCGATGAGCCTTCAGTGGCTTCCTGAACCTGTAGCAAACAAACAAACAAGTAGGATACACGGCAGCACTATTCAGACACATCTGAAAGAGCATACGACTCGCATGCAAGAACGCACCCACACCCTATTTTTCATCTTTAAAGTTCATTCCAATTTGTACAATATGCAAAGAATGCTCCATCAATGTAATCTTCAGCTTTCTTGCGCTCATACTTTTTGGCATACCTTCACATCCAAATTGTAAAATTCTTAGCATTCACTATATTAATCGGGAACATTTATAGGAGGAGGCTTTTGCAGACAATCTACTAGTCTATATGATTGTTTTCCTCATAATTTGTACATTACTATTAATCTGTAGGCTGGGTCAACTTTCAATTACAACAAGTGGCTATAGGGTGTTAACCATGTTGGTATATTCAATTGATATAGAAAAAAGTTTCAAAAGGTATGATACACGGCAGCACCCATTTGACATATCTGAGAGCGCGTATACGACTCGTATGCAAGCGCACGCTCGCACGACAGTGTCATATATCGACGAAGATGGCAGTGAGTGCGTGAGACACCCAGGGGTAATTGGGGCCTCTCCGAGTCACTAGAGATATGTTGAGTGTATCTCTTACATAGGCACGTGATCCTCCTTCGCAGTCAAACAGACCATTTGGAACGGGAGCGTATCGTCTTGACGACCCGGCGGAGGATCACTGGGTGTTGAACCGTATAGCCGCACGACCTACCCTAAGTATCAAAAGAAGTTCATTTTCCAACCAAAAGGGATACAATAATCTTGAACGAAATTACACTTTTCATGAGAATTTTTATTCCATTACATTCACACCATATCATCAGGAATGTCATCTGAAGTTGGAGAAACATTAGCTTGTTGAACATCAGTGATTTGATCAGGGACATAATTGGATGAAGCTTCCGTAGACGATATTGTACATATGCTTGTTTTTTACCTTAATTTACACATGCTTACTATCTGCAGATCCACAAGCCTTCTAATGTGTTTATTAGTTCAGTCAATTTTCGGTATTGCTATTATGCATATATCAATAATATTTATTCATATATAGGGCCTATTCTGATTGTTATCTAGTAGCTCTGTGTTACTGGTATCCAAATACGCAATTGTTCGTTATTGCGCGAGCATGTCTTATTGTTAAATTTTGGAAGTTTAATAACGAACTCAAACAAACAAAAAATTGCAGTAACTGATACTGGGATGTTGGTTATAATGTTGAGGATAATAATATTATCAATGATGATAATAATAATACAGACAATAATACTGCTAATAATAGTAATGATGATAATTACATATAATAAAGATAATAATAATGACGACGACGGTCTATTTAACACGACCCACGTGACTGTTTCATAACATGGCAGCATCGTCATTGATCGTTCCTAAGTGATGTATTCCATCGTATCTCGAAGCAGCCGAAGTACGTTAAGATTAATTGAATTCATAAAGGTATCTGAGGCGAAAATATTACATACTCTAATAAGGTTAGTTGTTGAACGCATTGAATCGGCATACAATATACATACTAACAAACAATGATTTGAACTTGGGATGGATCACGCTCATGAGCAATCCCTCGAGTATGTATATTCACACGACGCAACTACAGAACAGTCTGTATCGAAAATAATAATTACCTAAATTGGCCTGGTGTTTCATTTTATCATTAATTGACTATTATATATAATATATACGCAATTTGCTATTATTTCGTTTTCCAGAGGAGCGTACTTACTATTTTGGCACCAGGGACCTCGAACTACTAGCAATCTTGTGGTCATCAAATATCACTGGGAGTGTTAGTCTATATATATTATATAAACTTGTATGTACCCGAAGGTATATATAGCTTCATTGTACGTATACACAGGACAAAATGATAAGAAAAAACCAACCATATTACGTACGTTTGGTTACCTGACTGTTTTATCCATGCATGGAATATTTCAACGAAATCTCATCCATTCATCTTGCAGTTTATTGTTACTCGCTATATTCCTCTTATCTAACCTTACCTCGATATGTTATATGGTAAGATAGTCTGACACCACAGGATGAGTTAGTTCGCTAACTCCGATTTCATATCGCTGGTTTCATGTACGATCTGTAATAAATATGAAAGACAGAATACCTGACAGTTACTTTTAATGAGTAGTCAAATATAACTTACGTCTTCATGAAGACGTTATAAGACGGGAGGTCAATATATAGATCCCGGCGAATTGGTACACAAAATAAGGAATCGCCAACATTAAATCCTGTTGAGACCGCCTCTAAAACCGAATTTGAGCTAAGGGGATTTCGAAGATATTTCTGTTTACTTTAGAGTAAGACGTCCGCGGCGGCTTCGTAGACCTCTGGGCTACCGTGCGTCTTGATGACCACGAAGCTGTAGATGGTGTTACGACGTCCGTATATCATGGTGTAAAAGACAACCACTTCCCCGAGTGGCTTGACTAGAATTATCAGGAAAGTTAAACCCGATAGCTTCACGGAACTGTTCATGTGGTAGGCTATCAGTGATGCTACTACGGTTTTATCGAACTCGTCAGAGCCATTGAACCGAATCCGAGGTCAGCTTGCCCCATCTCCGAGGGGAACATAAGTAAGCTCGTATCATCACGAGGACCTCACGTTATTCTTACATCACACCTGTCCTAACATGCACCGCAGTACCTGACTGACTTGATAACGAGATACACCCCCAGAAGAGCCCTGAGGTCTGCAAACTCTCTATTTTAGTGGTTCCAAGAGTTAGGACCACCGTCTTCGGAGACATAACATTTGTATGTGCCTCGAGCAAGCTCTGGAACGCCCTGCCGTGCAATATTCGTAACGCAAGAATAATAATAATAATAATCTTCCGTGCTTATATAACGCTTTATCACTGCTTTACAGCTGTCTCAAAGCGCTTCACAGATATATTACCCCGATCATAGGAAACGGTACGCACTCCGACAATCCCGGAGAGTATGTTGCAGCCGCTATGGGCGCAGATTGTACTCAGATTCCTCACTGGTAGCAATGGAGATGAAGCGTCTTGCCTAAGGACGCTACGGAAAAGCAAGTCGGCCCTGTGTTGGAATCGAACTCACAATCAACAGATCATTAGTCCGGAGCTCTACCGACTGAGCTAATCCGATCTCCGATGCTAACAGAGCAGACGTCGAATGCAATATACTTTCTTTTTTTCATACGAAGTTTGAGCCCATAGGGCATACATAGGCCTCATGCTATACATAGGCCTGATGGAAGTTAGTGGAGGTCAATAATATAGCGCTCTGAATACCGGGGTCTGTGTAAGAAGCGCATAGGCGTAGGGGGTCAATATTTCTGTGAGGACGTGATCTATTTCGCTCAATTATTGTAATACATCGTAGCTGTTGCCACTGTTTCCGCCCCACGACACCCCCAACAACTCGTCTGTATGATATGATCGCGCGAACACCAACCGAGAACTTCCCATAAGACGAATATGCCATCATATGGGGTAGCATTTAGTTCCACTTTGCGAATGGTTTGTCCTTATCAGTATACCCTGCTACCGATGAAATGACGTCATGATCACCCGTAGCAACTCGGTGATATCATAATCGTGGGCACAAATAGGATCAGAAAGTGGCGCGAACTGACGGTATCCGTGAGCTACCCTGGGAAAAATATCGTAAACTATCCAGGAACAGAGCAGGGCACGCATGTAATGGGGTGTGGTAGGGGTGTGCTGTGGGAGGGGGGGGGGGGGGTGGGGGTGCAAGGTAACGACACATTATGGGTGCAACACGGTTGCATCGTTTACCCCTACAGGCCCACATTTCGTAATCTTAATGGTTCGCGACCTAGACGTTGTTGTTGTCTGTTGCGCTGGGAAGGTTAATGAAGCAAATATTTAACTTGGAATGGTAAACAATTGTTATAGCACAAACAGGTCTCGAATGGTATGTGAACTATGCAAGGCATGTGTATATTAGGGAACTACAGTAGACTGTTATAGAATTAAAATGGTGTCATATTATATTAACAGGTTATCAATGGTTTATTTTGTTTTCCACTTGAAGGGGGTGGAGGTGGTTGGCGAGGTAGGTGTAGGGAATATGGGACCGTTGAGGAATTTTATTCAATTTAGCCTACTCAAATATGACTTCCCCACAGGGACAACGATGCTGTGCTTAAAAAAAATGTTCCATGGACATTCACAATTTCACATCATTCGGATCTCTAATTATTTACACTTAAATACACGTAGACTCGGGGAGTATAAACGGCGCATCGAAACCTTAGTATTTTGCGCCTTATAAATGTATATATCATTATTATTATTATTATTATTATTAAACAAAATTCTAGCAATGAATGCACTACCCTCAGAATTGTTTTCAGAAGATGGGAAGGTGCGTCACAATGTAAAATCACACATGTGAAAAATCTAATGACACACTATGACAGTGGTTTATTCTAAATTCAGGAATCTATAGAGGAATTTCTCTGGCTTCGAGTAACTTTTCTCCTCTTTCTCTTGGATATGAATAAAATCGTCAGCAAACTACACATCGTAAGCCTAACACCTCACGTCCCCCTAGGTACCTGAAAGCCTGCACCAGCGGCTCTTGAAAATATTCCCCAAGATGAACGAACACGTGTTGCATATTAGACCCACGTTATTTGGGAGACGAGAGAAGGTTCCGTCTATAGCACCAGCGATTTTTTATTATATATTCTAAGCATCCGGTTGTCGAGTATTGCCGATGCAACTTGAATATAATAAAATGTAAAATTGGAAATTCCTTCCCTATTTGATAGTCTAATTATTACTCGAGTGCTCGACCTTTCCCTGTTGGTTGTTAGGCCCTATATCCCATATTTATAGTTGTGGTATTTGCTGCTCTTTCTTTGCCGTAGTCAAACACATTCTTTGTTGGTGTTCAGGTATTACTGTATTAGGGCACATAGTGACGAATTTCAACCTATGCCAAGAATTTTCAAGTTTCTGATCATCAGGTTAGGTATACCAGGCTCAAACGTTCCTTCCTCCGCGGAGGTTGTTGCCACCTCCAGCACATGTGTGGTTGGTGTTATGGTATATATAGGGCACTCAGTGGAAAATTATATAGACTACCCTATGACAATGTTAGCAAGAATAATGTTGAAAGGTTTTATCATTAGGTCAGGTATATCACGGTAAGCGAAACCGACGCACGGGAATTGTGGTATTACACTACAAACTAACAAACATATATCCTAATCTAAATTACCGTACTCGAATTAACGAAATAAACACAATATAAAAACTGGTAAAAACTTTATCCGAATTAAATTATTTCCCACTACGGAATCTAGTTTCATCGGCCTACATAAAAATGTAAATATGCCGGTAGTTCGTCAATTAATGACGTTTGAAATTGTGTATCCGTACAAGCTAGTCTCTCCATCTATCAGTGCGAAAATGATAAGAACCTAAATGTCACATTACGGAAACGGTGGGGCTAACTTTGCAGTACCTTGGAACACATATTCAACTATCTCTTGAGTATCACTACCATAGCTTTTATTTGACGAAACTACCATTCATTAGGCAACCTATATACCTATTACCATTACTAACTGCACTTTTGAGAATTGCGCATTATGTATGCTATGGTATGGTATGGTATATGGTATGCCGAGGTCAGGTAAAGTCGTGTCGCTTTTATATTCTGCATGTGAAATCCTTTAAAAATATATAAATTTCCATACCTTTGCAATGAAAGTTTGGTAAAATCACATGACGACTTGGTCTTGGTCAGTAAACACTAGTTAGATCCACGTGAGACACTTTGCACTTGGCTGAGAAAACTTCTACTTTCTGTTTAAAAAACACATCGAAAATGGATATTCTAGGAATCTGGATACTGCCCTTAACTGCCGAGACTCGGGCCTACTCAACGCGTATATCCTATTCCAATCCAATAAAAGAAACTGTTAAACACAGTAAAAGTATAGCCTATACGTATTCCATTGTATATAGACCGTGGAAGAATAACAACTAGGCTCAACTGCTATTTATTAATTGGTACACTTGGATGAATCGAGTTCAAGCGTGACGCTCCGGCTTCAGGTTCAGAATGCGACTGTGCACTGTCACTGCAGTACCACGAGGTATTTACCAGCGGCGATACCTGGACTAGTACTAGTAGAGTGGAGCCAGTCTTATGCCTAGCAACCAGTCATCCGTAACACAAAACAATGTGAAGAGTACACCGACTAGAAAGGTTGCACAATATCGATGCGGACCGAGATTGTTGACAGTTAGGTGCATGTGGATCATGCGAGTGCATGTTTACTAATCCAACCATGCCTGTTTAAACTTTGCCTTGACGGGAATGTGTGTAAGCCCTATATATATACCAGGCGTAGCCACACATGGGAAAGAAGGTTTACGAAAATAGATCGCATTCACTGCATGTAGGCCAACTTCTAGGAGGTGGATTCTCCATTCTGTTACGAACGTACGAGGTAGGATACAATTCGGTGGAGGATCAAATATTGTGGTTATAATCGTGTGAAATTGGGCCTGGTTTTAGTATCACATTTATTTGATAACGATACCTCAGTATAAACTGACATATATATATATATATAGGGCCTACGTTTGGGGAAATAAGGAGTAATAAGTTATGTGACATACTCATGGAGTCCCACATGTGTGCTGCAATTCATAGCCTTCGAGGTGAGTAAATAATTTTTGATGCGCTCGAGTATTGGGAGCCAGCGCAAATCTTGCAGGATTTTAGTGTTTCGGTCACACGTTCTGGAAGTTGTCAAGACCCTGACATCAGAATAACTGAAGTTTCAACTTGCCTGCATATACCTGCTAAACAGTGAGTGCATGATACCCAAAAATGGCAAATTTATCCAGCCTTTCAAAACAAGAAATGCTTGAATTGTCCTGACAATTGCGCTACTCGTAAGTTGATTTCCTGAGTTCATATAGCGTAGGCCTACTGGTAAACTGATGTTTCCAAACGATCATACCTAACCACCTTGTGTATAACGATGTCACTACTGAGTCAGAGAACATGACTCTGCTAAACAGTGCATGCTAACCACATTGGTAATCTCTAATTGAGTTCTTCTCAAACGCCATACACTGCATGGAATCTTCCAGGATTTGTTTAACCCGGGCATAATTCCACCGGAAATTAATGCCATATGATGACGTCATACGATCCATCAAGCAAATATGATCTGTGGTTTACGACACCCCACCGTGCATGCCAAGGGTCAATATATATATGTACACAAGTAGGTATTTGAATGCAGAGGATTGCGCAACCTCCTTTCAACAGGTGAATTAACTGTGGCACGTGTCGAATAATGAGTCCAGGGTCTCACCAAACTAAAAGCCCTCCTATAGTCCTATGCCAATGCAAAGCGTTTGGAACACCTTCCTCCCATTTGAAGATGTTGGTGACAGGGACGTGAGCAACTTTCATTATGTCTGAATGTTAACACATCATGCCACTGTGTGTTATGAACTTCTGCAAGTTAGGCTCACAGAGTATCATGCTGCGGCAGTCTAACAAAACGCAGAAACCTCCGGCTAACAGGTTCAGGGTAAATTGAACTACCATACTTTTTTTTAGGAGTTAGGGATCGTTTTTATAGTTGTCTGATAGGGAAAGTGCACTTTTCATGCAACAAATAATTGTTTCTGCAAACTCATCATACAACTTTGTCCAGAAATCGCCACAATTTAATATTAGATCCAATCTACTAGCGAGTGCGCAAATCAATGGGGATGACACCAAAAATGACCATCATTTTTCTTTGATTCACAACTCGCAAATTGTTCATGCAATATGCCTCAGTTATATGTCATTTGAAAGAGCTTGATGAGGTGATTCCCATGATGATATTACATGCGAGATTCAAACCATAAGTTTGAATGCGTGATGCGCAAATCAATGGGCCACCATGCTGCCATAATGTAATGAACCTGCTCATGGCATGATGACATGCCAATGATCCATGATCCAGGCTGCATGAACAGTGTACAAAGCAATGGAAATTTCGTTCATTTGGAGGTAGGGTAATCTTTCGAAACTCCCCTGGAGGAAAATATGAATCTTTCCACCACAAAACATACGAATTATGGCAGTGTGAATATACCCCGTGATGACGTAACGTAAGTCTATTTTTTGTTAAATTTACGAACGTTTTATTACGTCCAGCCGCTGTGAGCATGGTGTGAGCAAGCGCATTGATAACCGTGCATGAATCGGCTTATTCTTGCAGTTAATTTCGTTCTGAGTGGGCCTTCTAGAGTAACAGACATTCTCTGAAGTCACGGACAGTGAGAAATGAATGACACGTATCTCAATCCTCTGCGTCAATGTCCGTGAAAAGTCAAATTGATATGAAATTTCTTTACGCCTCGCAATATGCCCCGAGGCCTGATATATAATAAATAGTAAGAATACTGATAAAATCATCATAACACCAGTTAGCATACTGTGATTACACAGTATGTACGTAATGAAGGGGTTTGTCTATAACGGGGTTACGAGTGAAAAATCACGAATCTCAACGAATACATTCTATATTGTGCCATCAATAAGAACCAGACCGATGATATATTACTGACATATTACTTTGGACTGACTTTTTCGATTAGACCTTATCGTAATTCGGATAATTTGTGAGCTCAATTCTTGTCTCTTCATTTTTTTACATTATGAGAATACGTATTTTGCTGCTGTATAACATGCAACTATGGCTATGGTCCTGCTACGGTGTGATTCGTAGATGCGCAATGTTATGGCATATGTTTGTTGTGTAGCCTAGCATGGGCTAGTGATTAGGACAAATACACATGTTTTCAACCCTGGTCAGTAATTGATATGAGACCACATGAACTTCTGAATATAATTGACATATAATTATTGCAGTCATACTATCATTCATAATAAAGTTGACTCCGTGCGCATATAGCGATGCCTCATCAAAATCGAAGCCCTTGAGAACGACGATGGAAAGAGGAGGGTCTTCGAATATTTCTCATTGCGATCAGTCGATCTGAGGCTTCGGCGGCAACAGAACATAAACAGGTTCTATGCAGCTGTATAGGATTAGGCATATCAATAATAAAATAATAAAAATCATTTACATCCCCCCTCCCAAATACATCAAAAAGCGGCTAACAATTACCCAACAAATATCCAGCATGAAGAAGAAAATATGGAAAATGCATGTTCATGTAACATACCTATTATGCATGGTGGAATAAATCACGTGTGAGGCCTGTTTTGAATGCAGTCTCGAAGCGGCTATCAAATACCCAACACTCAACATGGAGAAAATAGTATGGAGAATGCATGTGTACCATGTAACATACCTATCATGCATGATACGGCATGGGATAATTTATCACGTTTAAGGCCTGTTCCGAATGCAGTTGAATACTACGTACATAGTATAGTTCACGGTATCTCACACCCTCTTCCCCGACTCTCGACAGTGGAAATAGAATAAAGTTATTTCGTTATTAGATTATAATCAATGAATCAAAACCTATATTAATCCAGTAACTTGTGAAGCATATATAGGTAGAATACCTAAAAAAATAATACAGATGTCAAGAATTGTTTGTTGTTCAACTTGTTTGTAGTATCAAGTTCTATACAGCTAGGCTAAACGGCCTATATCAACCTTTTCCAGTTCATTTGCAAGCATGACCGATAGGGACCTCGCGCTAACTAATCCGTAGAGGTCACTGTGCCGAGAAGCGAAGGAATGTCTTCCATTGATAAAACGCTCTGCCATGTTCGTCTCGGATATCAGATGTCGGGAACATGTTTACCTACTCGAATTCGCCGTCATATGTTCCATGGTACGGTATTCTGGCGATTAGGATCTTTCTGGGGGATGTTCCCATTGTGGTTGCTCTTTATCACAGATGGTTCCAAAAACAACAAGCAGTCGAGAAAAATAGCCCGGGTGCGTAAACATGTATGTTCATAACATTATTTGTGGAATGTATGTATATATCCACTAGGAAAACAGTGAGAAAGAGTTATGTTCCTAAATTGGGAATGTCTAGGTCAATGTGTTGCCTCGAGAGACGTTTAGCGCAGCACACAGGCCTGGTAAACGGTCATTTCATCTGCATGCATGTGTATCGAGGGACTCCAGGTAATAAACAACAGAGTTGCATCTGAGGAACTGGGGTATAGAAGATAACGAAAATGCCTCTGTTATTAATTATTCGATCAAAATATTTGTAAGTTTCCACCTATATCAGCTATATACTCAGTGAGGTTAGGAGATTTTACAGTCTGATATCACCAGACCCATCTGTTGGCACATGGGAGACGATGGCTGCGCTACAAAGAGTGTACTCGTGTATATGCTCACCACTTTTACATATATGGCAACTGGCAAGCGGTTGGTCATAGTTGAGTTGTGAGCTACCAGGGCTTTCGTACGGTAGGCATCGAAATTGCAAGCTATCGGTCCTAAGTACTATCCGTCGTTTTAACATTTATCCGTCGATTGGTTTTAACATTATCGGTTGTAACACGTCTCTGGCTACTACGAGTTTCCTATACTGTTTAGTTGATCATGATGAATATTGGCAATTGTGACCATTTTCAAATATACAGTAACTACGACGTCTCCTAATCCACTTGTGTCATGACAGAGACGTATCGAATGGTATCGCAGTAGGATAGTAAAGCGTGTACTCTTTCCACCGTACGGCTGTGGATCGCCGATGTGGGCAGTGTGCAACCAACAGTGTGACATATCAGCCCCACTTGCGTATGTCGGTTTCTGGGAGAAATTTTATCGTAGGCAATTTGGTTATCGAATGACATCTGGTGACGCCAGGGCATTTATCTTGTCATCTCATAGCTTGACTAATCTGAGGAGGATTACATACATGCACGCACTGCAACAACGGGGGAGAGTGTCACACAGGACCGACACATAACCAACTGCATGACTGAAAATGCTAATGAGGCACACTTCAGGAACTTGCTTATACATTTCGAGTAGCCGTCTTCGGTTTCTGTAAATATATTTGGTTCTGATTTTTACGAGTCGCAATAAAATGGTCGGTTAGCCGAGAATGATGGTGAATTTGCAGCGTCGGTGTATTGCGCTACCACAGTGGCGTGATCATGACGCGACAGCGTCTAATGCGAATTCTTACCCATCATGAATTACTAGATGCTAAGCTATGTAAACTATGTGAGACGTGCGCGGTAACAGGATTGCATCTATATTTCTAGGCAGCGCCGTCAGAGATTGCTCGCGCTATGTGAACCCTCATGCGAAGTGCACATCGTGTCATAAATTGTCCCGAGAATAAAACAGCCATAGTATGGGAGTAGCCGAATTTAGAGATGAAACTATTTTTATTGCTCGCAAATGAATTGCCGATACCATTCCGTCACTTGTTTGTCTGGTCGTCAGTTTACGATAGGGGTTGCCAGACGGGCCCATTCATTTTTCAGGAAAAGTAAGATCAATTAAACAGTGAGCTTTACGCTCACTGCTCACGAGATTTGAAAACGTCATCTTGGCAACCCATGTCCGAACTAATTCAGAGAGGGGCGAGGCGGGTTCGGGCGATAAAGCATCGTCCGAGGAGGAAGTCATTAAAATAGTCCATGATAGCAGTGCTGATGGCACGGCTTGTAAATAACACAGGAGCGATGCCTGACAATATCTATTTTGGTAGCACTAACAAGTAACAACATAACAACAAACGACGTTCTAAATACTCAGTCAGTGGGTTAACATTGCCTAGCCTAATGGGCCTAGTCTCTCAAGAAGACGCACGAGAGTGCCACTACATAGACCGAGACTCTCTACAATGTTCGCTGGCAGTGGAAGCTGGTGCATTTGCATGATGTAAATGTTCACCCAATACAAATACAATTACTGGTGAAGTTGTATTCCATGAATGAGAGCTATCAACGGTAATGTCATATCACGAGTTCGGGTCAAACTACGGTGCCAGTGCCACGAACGGCAATTCAACTAAATTTCACACACAATTTTACCAGCGGTAGGCCTGTTAATTTTTCATTCCAACTGTTTTCTGCAGGAATCCACAATTCACAAGTAAAATAATAATAGTGAGTTGATATACAACAACTTTTTTTCGTATGGAAATTCTCAAGGTACTTTAGTAATTCAGAGATGGAAAGGAGTATTTCTTCACCTCAGCACCAATTCCGATGGTATTCACGTTTTTAGTAGAATCCACGATAGTTGACAAATTTCGTATTGTACGACATTGAACTTCTAACTGTGTATGATTCACATTGATGCCTTAAAATTATCAGCCAAAGCTCGCTATACGCCTAAGGACTGTTAACAGATTGCACACAGCTGGTACCGGTATTTACCCATATTGATCGATATCACAATATCATCCTATTAGGCTGCAGTATAACCTAATGATCACATATGCTTTGTAGCTAATTCCCAACAAACAGTTGAACATATGAGAAACCGTTATTTACAAGGGATATACGTACAGAATGAACGCACCTACATTCGCGTAATGGGTTATCCTCATATGTACATCATGCAACATATAAAAGTTACAAAATGGCGCCAATCATACCCATCTCTAATAAATAGGTTACTCCCAGCGAAAGTTACCGCCATATATGACCACCAGCGTATGGTTGATATGCCCAGACTACTAAAGTAGTACTAAACAGTTCCAGTATATATACAAAATTATTAACAATACGACCCTTGTCACGAGCGAGAGTCACCACGTACAGATGGCTTAACCGTCAACAGCCGGAGGTCTACTAGTACGAGTACTTACGCCTTCTTGAGATTGGATGATGAAAGTGACCTCTGATGACCAATTAAACGGTCTCCACTGTGCGCCCTCCGGGGAGGCTCAAACAACCCCCGTGGTGACTGCGCTGGACACCCAATTCACTCTCGAGAGAACTGTACCGTTAGATGGGTTTATTAGGATCTGGAGTGCCTATTTATTCAGCCACCTGCGGGGTTATCTGCCACCGGAGTTCGGGGGACACTAATTCGTGGATTTCCGTGAAAGGGGTGAGGTGTAATGCAGTCCACACGAAGTGTTTCCCCAGGTACCACATCCTTCTCGGCACCTGTTGAGAGCTCAACACGATAGGCTAGCAGTCTGGGTAGTAGTTCTAGCAGTGTTTAAACAATACACTGCATGTATTTCGGCAAATAGAGCCATTGAACATGATAACCAATGTCATTTCAATTGAATATATTCCTGGAGTAGCGCTACTCGGCGTTTCGGAGTCATAGACACCCTTTAGGCAGTTTGAACTCTCAATTTTTTTTCATAACGTGTACTCTTAAAAGGTCCAGAAAAAAAGGAAAATCTGACACTTTTCTCATGAAATGACAGTGCCCTCTCGATTTATACGCTAGAATCACATGATTGGACCCCGAAATTTCCGAGCCAGCGCTAACCCTGTCTCCAACATATCACTAACGAATACTTGGACAAGGATGAAGGCCTAACCATCGGTAATCCGACATGCCTACGATTTTTAACAATGATAATCGCCGATAATAAAATATTGGGAAAAGTCACATGCCAATGATGCCACTAATATTGTCAAAGATCAGCAGTCCAGGTCTGTTCTATGGGATGCATCCCTGCGTGGACGGGACTTGAGCCGGCTCAGATGAAAGAGTACTTCCCCCAAAAGCCTAACTATCCGTATAGAAATAAGTTGTCAAATAACTCTCAACTCTCAACTCTCGAAGAGTTATTGTGACGGTAACGTTGACTTTCAGTTCATCACAGCCGGTTCGAGGCGGTGGTCTGTGAAATAGTTTTGGCAAGCCAGGAATGTCACAAATTGCCAGAAATGGTGTACGTGTGACAAACTCATGTGTCTACAAATGATCAGTAAGTGAGCCGATAAAATGGTGTTATCAGAAGGGGACTGTTGGTGGCTGAAATCGAGCCCTCGATAAGAGCCAACCTCGGCAGCAAAGAATGCCATTTCGAAGGCGTCGATTTCTTTGCACAGCCAATGTTCACATCATGAATGTGAATATTGAACTTTATAACCTCTAGATAAACACGATTCATCAGTGACATTAGCTGCCGTTCCGATTCTCCCGCTATAAGCTATATGGACTACACGAGAATTTCTCTATCACAGTCAGTGAACCCTTATCAGCTTGTGTGCAGTGCACTCCTGAGACGAATATTGAAATATGAACTAGATCCAGAATATATCCGACCAAACTATTTTTATTAAGCCCAAACGGACATACCAGGAGCGAATGTTAGTGACCTAAGACCGAGATTTATCTTTGCGGCTTCTCTAAGCCCTTCTCAGATGTCATCCGAAAACAACGTTTTATACCGATAAGCGAAAACGCATGCATGTACTCCGTTATCTTTGCTAATCCATGTTAAGTTGTCCAAACATGATCGAGGGCGCGAGTCTCAGAAAATGTGTGTCAATGACCCCTTTCTTGATAATTTCATCATGTTCTAGCAGTCTGATGCCAAGAAACTGCGGGGAAACTGCAATGTAGTAAGATCTGCGTAAAGTAGATACGAGAAGGGTGCACGAAAATGCTGTGTTCAGTTTGCAGTGATGCTGACCGATTTCACAGCAGCAAAAAAGTAATCGACACGAAAAATAGAACACCATAACTCAATTATTTATGTTGCATACGGTAGATGAATTATTAGAATGTCTATCTCATGCTGAGGTCGTTTACCGCCTAGCTAGCCTATTTATATATGACCTGGTGTATAATAATTTCGACATTCATCATCAAGTTCTTCCTCCTGGAAAATACCAGTGTTTTAGCAGGGAAAATACCATAATCTATACCTTGAAGGAAAAAACAACAGCCTGGAGATATACATTCCAAGAATTGTGGCCAGTCTAACGTTATCATTATTGGCATGCCAATAAAATATGACAAATAGTTATCTGCACTGGATTACAAGGACGGCCTCAATGAAATCGTCATGGTATATAGGCCTATTGTACTGAAAAATTTACAACAAAATTCAGCAATTTCAAACTGACAAGTCAAACATTTACGAACTATAGAGTGAAACTCGACTGAACTGAGTAGTATATAACCTATTTTTCAGAGTGTTCACACGATGACAAGTGGAGTCTTAGTCGCGCATTGCGGTGAAATTGTGTTTTCAAATTACTGGGAGGCTCTTAATGAGTACTGGTAGTTCTGAGGATATTCCAACGGTAACAAGACCCATTTGGATAACCTTTACACAACATTTGTTGAAATGTTACACACATTCCAATCACATGTTGTGAGTGTCCTACACAGCACAGAAATAATTGCCCGGTTGCGCAGCAATATACGACATGCGGCAACAATACCAACCAGAATCCCGCGAAAAGCCGTAGCTAAGAGCTTTTGAAAAATCCTGAACCCATTACTTAGCCCTCGTTCAATATAGCGGACGATATTTAATACATTGTCACCTGTTTAGTCCTCCCAAATTCTGCCTTGGGCGATAATATGCATCGTCTTCACTCGCCGGGAACAGTTTGTTTTGAGGTTGGAGTGGGGAAGAGGAAGTTCTTAACCTATAAATGGGAGCCACGACGTTCCTCCGGGCTTTATTATTATGACCCTGACAAGTTAGCATACCCGAGGGCGATTTGGAATTTCTATTTCCACGACGATTGTTCGGTTGAGAGGTGCAGCTCTGTACCAAATCGGTCATTTTCCCCGCTATACAAAAAGTTTTATCGCTTGGAATGTAATTCAGTGTATTGTTGTGGAATTATATTGCCTTGTGTCTGTTCCATTCTCACTACGCCGACTTTCGTGAAGTTGTAGGCCTATTCGGGCAATACTATTTTTTAGTAAACAGTCCTACATTGAAACCTAAACGCGGTCGGCGATAGATGTAGGACGCTTTATATTTTATATACGGCCTCACAATTTGGTGGCTAACTTCAGAGAAATTTGTGGAAACTCCGAACGATGCGCACAAGAATGACAAGGAGTTTTCTTGATCGCGGACGCTAATCCTAAAGCCCTAAACCATTGTCCAACCCTAACGACGGAGAAGAGTAATGATACTGCGCAATTAACTGAGGTGCGCAATCTCATCTCGAAATCCTAATTTGAAATGGAGTCGTACCCAAGTCAAATAATTCTTCAACTCCTCGTTTAATATAACATTAACAACATCAGTTACCCTATAGCAGCAATGCGTGGCTGTCGTGCATTTTTCATGAGGATAAACTTGTGATGGTTTCTCTCTAAATGATTTCGATTGTCCTTTCAAGTAATATACTCGTTCAAAAATATTTTGCTATAATAAAATATATCAGCCCGTTGAAAAATGAACTTAATATCACAGTCTAACACCACTTCCATTGGGATATGGCTAATACTCATGAGCCCATACACAATTTCAATTTAGGAATGAGTTGTCGTTTTTCTTAAGACTTTGAAGGTAATATTCCATAATCATGTCATCAGTGCCACTACACTACAGTACTACACGCCACCATCGCGCGAAACTCAGTGAAGATGATATTATCCTTCATTGCAACCATAATACTATCATATTATTGATACGGCCCTGATTTGTAAAGAGGAAGAGCAACAACCAAATTTCTTTACATAGGCCCATGGGACCATGTTTTAGGATCAACTTATATCATGGAGGCGAATACCATCGCCCCTCCCTTTAACCACAAAAACACGAACAAAAACATATTTCATTCTTACCTTTCTCCTCGTCACCCTCGATAATCTCCTATATGAAGAAAGTATCACTGAGCAGCATCTTCTTGTGATTATTTCAGTTAATCTGAACCTCGTACACACAACGATTCTTCGTCCCGGACATCCGCTGTTGAATATGGGCTCCATAACGTGATTTATGCTTCCCTACTCCGAAATATCAATGTAACTGTTTCAACAAACTGTTGTCAAGAAATCCCCTGAAAGGTATGACTGTGAATGCATATATACGGAGTCGGGTTTTATCATCAGATACCCTTGTACAATAACTAGATATATTTTTCCAAGATAAGAACAAGCAACCTGTTTGGTGAGCGTTCCATTTTCAGCGTTGACAGACCATTTTTTTAACCGCATGAAAAGTCAATTACGAAGGTCACGATTTCAATTAAAATGTCGAAACAATTCCTCTTGATACTGCACCACGTTGTCCTACGGCGTCCCTATTCTATTGAATCCGCTTTGAAATAAGGAGAAAGAAGAACAACAGAACGTGGTATTGAAACGTATAAATACTCCCTCTTCGATTGAAGCGTATTTGACGGAATTGACTACCATTGACAAACAGGCACGATGAGTAGACTGTATATTATGTATAATTGTCACGCAGTGAGGCACAGGCGAGTACTGAAGTTCGACTCTGCAAAGCGAGCGACTTTAAACGTGGAGTTCACGATTAGTGCAAACAGGTTTTGTTACTACTAGTACTATCGGCTGAATGACAGGCGGTGCAGGAACTACGGTTAGCCAAGAATTCCGAGTCAAGTCACCGGGGAATGCGATGATGCCCCACGTCGCTGTGGCTATAGGTCGTTCGGATTTAGAGCGGATCGAGAGAATGCGACTACCGGTGAAGACAAACCTCAGCTGACGGTGTGTGCAATTAATACAGGATTGTATTAATGTTGATGTTAATGTTCGAAAACTTGATATAGCGCACAATACTGTGTCAAACAAACTCAAAGGCGCTGTACAGAGGAAAAGAAGAAAAAGGTCAATCGAACGCTTCCTTTAAAAGGTCAGTCTTCAGAGCAACCTTGTAGGACCTTGTATTCCAGTATGAATGAATTAATGAGCCTTTGTGATCTTACAAAAAATACTGTTATGAATAATTATCAAAAGTAGTATTGTGATGAATACGTGATGACCACATAGATTCGCAGCGAAAACGACTAACATGGTGCAACCATAACGCAGATTTCCAGGAAGATCAAATACGATATCCTTTGAATGATGTTGAATCTCTCAAACCGATTGGACCTATGATATGAGTCGTAAACGACCAGCCTATGTAGGCTATTATATATATATGCCCATCGTCATGATAGGACCGACGAAGGCGCTGGACCCACTTCGTTGAGGTTGTTCGTCAAGTATAGTGAGCACAACGTTGTTTGTGAGGGGAGTTGCGACATTGCCACGATCCGATTCTCCGTAACAGAGTTACCGGAACATGCTTCTGATATTCCAGCATGCGATATTAGCTGATGCCATTTCAGGGGAACTCTGCTAAAAAAAAATCCCAGTTGAAATTGGCATAAAAGTTCCATGTCGTTGAGCTCGACAACTTTGACAACCGTTGCGATCGATGCCTCAGAGTTGCGCCAACAATGTACGCTGACTGGGGATGCGGTTTTGTTTTACCGTGTGTCCGTGAGAACGGAGGTACCATAGTATGGAATTACAGCCAGTAGCAAATCAGCATTGTCAACGTATAGAGAGGGATTGTGAATTCGTGGTTTCCGTGACGCGGAAAGTCCAATCGCTTACATCCGTCATATACCTAACTGAGAAAGTGTTGATTTGAAAAATATCAGCATGAAACAGTCAAAGTCTAAGAAAATGGGCATGTTTACATAAACTATTGCTGAATATTGTAATCCTAGCCTCTTTTCGGTCGGCCTACCTCATTTTGTGTCGTCTGACAACAGAATCTGACTAGTTAATAACTAACCAATGTCGCTGAGAAAGAAAAAAAATCAGGAAATCCTGTTTCGGAATTTGGTGAACTCGAAGATATACCAGGCCTGCAGGGGCAGCGAGAGAAATTGGGAAAAGACCCGATCCCGTGATCGCATTGACCAGTTTGATAATGGATTCCTGTCGAACTTTCATAAATGGATAAGCATTTTCAATAAATGAAAAGAATGTATTTCTCTTAGGACCTGTCATCGCAGAAAACAAGTGGGTTAGCCACTTCTTTTCAGACTAAGATATCGACCTATTAATATAAAAAACAACTGTGGACACTCCTAATCGGGTGGAAGACGTTTCAATCATTTCGTATAGTGACTATTCGCAGTGAATTGTCACTCATTTGGGAGTGACGGTTGTTCTACTTCACTCGTTTGGGTGAAGATTCACACTTCTTGCTTTTAGAGTGTAATGGGGATAAGTCGCTCGGTTCGCCTCGCCTCGCTTGGAAAGGTTTACGCGTAACAAATTGGTCATGCGTATAACCCATCGTTATGACCCATCAATGCAGCCAACCATAGGCGTGGGCTATTGCCCCAGATCATGTTCGACGATCATTGTGTATGGGAGCTGCTGTTGGTCACTGCCAACCTCGTACGCAATCAACGTGATGTAATAGTGCGATGGCACTGAGTACTGATGGATATAAACTCTTCCACGGAGAGAGGGCACTAATGTTAGTTATGTATACACGTGGGTGTTAACGGTGCACACAGCTATCAGCAACTTGATACCTTAGCGACTGCTGTCGAAAAGAATCTACCAGTACCTGGAAACCACCACCCCCAGGGAGCATGCGACGGATTCCTCCGTCTGATTTCTCCGAGACAACTGTTTCGATAGTTAGTTAGTTGCGAGGCACTTCAACAATTGTGCTTAGACCAGAATTGGACACACCTGCTGCGGGCTGCCCGGCAATTTCCTTGTACCCGACAATGTCATCTACTCTGCAAGGCTGATTCAAAGTGCATGCATGGGCATCTCAGGAGATGATCCATGCATGGCTTGCCCCTCTGTGCCAATAAAACACATGACGTGACTTGGGAGGTCAAATAGCCTAGGCTATATCCACTTCTCAACTGAAAAACGTTCAAAACGATACTGGTCCCATGGTCTGTGACTCCGTGAACTACAGAAACTTATTCCATCTGATAATCTTGTACCATGTACCCACCCCAGTGCCCTTTGATAATGGAAAAGAACGCCAACGTTTATAGACAAATTCTTCCTAGAGCAAACAATATAATTACGCTATATAAGGAGAGTTTGGAACTACTGAACAATATATGTACCAGCCAAAATGCAGCCGATGGAGCCCTGGCCTTGGCTAGGTTGACGATCTCACTCATATACGTGACGTCGAATTACCCTAACGTAGTGATAATATATTCGACCAATACGACTGAAATTACTTCCTGTTAGTTAGTCATTATTGATGCAAAGAGAATGGATTAGGCAATATGCTTCCTATTGAAGCTTCCAACAGCAGCTCGATCCATGTGAAGTTAGCACAATTCCCCTTTAGAACACCCTCCTACTTGTCCGTTCTCTGATTGCCGATCGCGAGGCGATCATTGAGAGAGAGATAACTCAAAGCATTCATATTCGTGGCATATGCCGAACAGACCCTTATTACCTGCATTAAACCGCATTCGTGATGCCATCATACATCCGGCAGTCTATAATTGTCCAGGTGCCTTGTACTAATCACTGGTGATGTATGACCAGTTCTTATATAATTAGTATTACATCGAGGGACCTAAATTAGCACCAATTACAGCATCCTCCGAAAATAGGTTGCCATCTTCCCCGACACAGTGCACACGTGCCGGACGGCAGGTGGCATACCCTTAAGTCGGCCTCCTCCTCCATCCGCCGGAGCCGTTTACTGCCCATTCCATCCATACACCGTTTGACAGGCACGCTTGGTAGGCCCCTCCGACATTTGAACTATTCCTGGTCTGCATTCCTCGCGATCTTGTCAACCTGTCGCGTAATCGGTCCCAATCCATATTATTCTTGGCCTCAAGCCTAGCTCATAGCCCTGCATGCTATGGTGTTAGTAAGTCGATAGTATAAGATAGTGTAAAGTCTCCCGGGGTGTCCGTTGGGAGAGGTGAACGGCTGAACAGGACGACTCGACAGAGGGCCCTATATATCTGTATATCCGCTCAATGGAGGGGAAACTCAGGATTGAATGTGTAACATTCTTGATTTAACGGAGTATGGTTGCGCGTCGGGTAAATTTGCCCTAATGACTTGTTTTGAAACAATCACGGGGGTGGAACATTCAGTTAAACGATCATGACCCACTGGTGTGGGAAATCTGTGATTGGAGAGGGGAGGGTCGCGGTATGTGAAAACTAATTACGCAGGGTCTACCTAGTCGCCCAGAATAGCGTGCAGCTGTTGTTGTTACTGAGATATATACTGTGAGATCGATGGTAGGCTCGATCATAAATCACACACGTGTTCATTTTCATAGCTGTAAGCTGGTGAGCGGAAAGCTTAGGGCACTAAACAAATTCGGAAATAAAAGCTGGGGGATAGGCCTGAATAAGCCATATGATGATTAATCAATGTAATAGGTGGAGGAGGAATCTCATTACTATAGGACTATCGTATGTGGAAGAATACAACCCTGTCAACATGATATCTGAAGAATGCCAGCGATGAATATAATGTGAATTAACCGTGTGAATCGTGACTCTGACGAGTTGAAGCTTCATAGATGTGAGTAAGTAAGTAAGTAAACATTTAATGATATCAAACATAAAATGGAGATATAATAAAATGGAATCTGCAGCTTTAAAATATATAAATATATAAGACACTACATCTAAAGTTTTCTAGTTATATTACAATTCAAAAGCTTTATACTACTAGGTAAAAAAGAATGTATAAAACGTTCAGTACGCATACGAGGGAGAGTATACAACCTACGAGGAGAGGAATAGTACTCACGAAGAGGATGGTCAGGATCCGTCAAAACGCCCCTTGCATAATGTAGAATTAATTATCTCTATACGGATCCTCTATTGCATAAAACTTTCTAAAATGTCTATTTATACAATTGAGTTGAGCGAAAGAACCATTGAGCGAAATGGACAACGCTGTTTTTTCTCATAGGCTCGGAATGAACCTCATACTATATTGGTTCCATCGAAATTCCGGCATAGCCCAGTATCAGCAATAGGGAAAGATAACACATTGATAGACTCATCCCTGCATTCAGACATGAGAATAATTATGAGTTTTTTGTTACCATGGACCCCATGGTCCATGTGGCATTCCAAATCCGTAGTGACATGTTGGCACATCCCAAGCCAGACGGGATAGACATCAGCGAAGACAGAGCAACAGATGTCTTACCTGTTAGCTTGTATATGTTCCTGATCCTGTTACTATGCGGACAACATTTGCTGGAGGACGATGAACTAGATGATGAACAGAATGAAGCCAGCCTATATATATTACCTGTGTTATGTTACCCGAGTTCCACGTCGTTAAACGAACTAGTTATCAAATACCTAGACTATACTGATCCACCTATATCATGAAGATATTTCAGTATGTACGTCATGTGCGATTGTGCATGTGTATCAGCTTAATTATACATTATACAGATATGGATTCACGGGTTGCCGAAAAAAACACCAATAGGCCTGCCTAATAATATTGCGGATAACGCTTGCTACTAATCACAACTATTTTCACTTCGCTTGTTGATTCTCGGTAAACTACAACGATTCACTCCATGAGGAGCGTCACGTCACAGTCCCATATAGCTGGAGCTTTTGTGTAATTTGATTCAACTTGAATAATACTTTCACAATGGCATGTTAATCTCTCTCGTGAGGTACTGGAAACCGTAATCACTGACTCGATCATCTGGCAGATAATCACAGGGTTGCTTCAGGCTGTGGATTCTTCATAAAGGAATTCGTTACCCCGATATCCTCACAATGAATCAAATCTGGCCAAAATAGATTTGATATTGAACTTGGCCGGATTATCTCTCCAACGGTAATATAATTTCCTTTCTAGGGCATGCGTATATACTTGTCAACCCCCTTCCAGCACTTGTAGGATCACCTTATTTGATATTACAGACTAAAGTGCAAATAACGAAACACACAACAGGTCACGAGAACGTTCACTAAAGACAGCTATGGTATTATACGACTGGGTGGGAATTACACAGCATTCAATTGTCAGTTTGTTGGAACTTGAAAGTCACTGATGGCGAATAATTGGAACGCAGTGTCTCTCGAAATCCTACAAAATTAGACGATAAACGCCCCAGGCCCAGGCCTATACTGTACTCTGCTGCTTATGACAACGTTATGCGAAATAACTGGGCAGGTATGGAAGAGAGGCTGGAAAGAGGAACAATTTCCATACATTCACAGTATGCGCTCTGTTCCACCTCCTCAGGCTCACATGTTACTAGACGAACATCAGACTTTAAATGGACGTTCATATATATTCTGTCACCGTTTGATTAACAGGAACACGTAACTGGGGCACTCCGAATTCATACCAGGTGCATCCGTCGCCCGGATCCCCGCCTCTTCAATTAAACTGAATGCAGGCAGACCGTACTTTATATTTCAAAAAGTGGGGAACAACGAAGCTTTCTTTACCATGTTTGCATGTATTTGCGGATCAGTGAACCATATGCGAATCCGTGCAATAGCATCTCAAACTCTTTAGCAGAACTGGTACAGCTCCAGGCTCTACACGGCTGTGATAAATTCTACTGGATAGATTGACTCGTGATTGGTCAATTCGTTTATCTGACATGAGTACTCCTACTTTCAAATTGCCAAACGGTACTCGAGTGGAACATATGAGGAGGTAATAACAGCCCCGAAACAACCCAAAATAACTAATTCGTGTACCGTACCATACTATATTACTCGAAATATTCGTGCCCCATTTTAACTCATCAAAAAGGGCAACTTCGGACGTTCGACCTAACTATATATATATATATATATAGGATGAGCTCAGGTAAAGAAAATTATCATTATTTGGCGGGTATCAAAGTGTCCATGATGTCTTCCCAGAAATCAAAACAACCTTTGAGCCTAATAGTCTGAGGCTTACTATACGCAATGTCCATCCGCAGACTTCTTCACTGATACATCGCATTCACAGAGATGATAATTTTGCTAATCATTCGTGTGAACGCGGCCTAAGAGAAATAATTAAGTCATATATATTTATGAATAGCGTAGGCCCCATGTTACACTAATCTTATCGCGCACTTCAGTCAAATACGATGCTCCCACGTGACAAACACAGCGCTCTCTGTCAGCACAACAACTCTCCAACGCGTCAGCACAATAACTCTCTAACATGGGGTCTACGCTATTCATGAATATATATGTAATCGAAAACTGCACACAATGCCAACTCCATTGAAATACCAGACGAGTTCTCAAATTCGCATCATTGCGTGCCTTCGTACGCTATTTCATTTCATCCATGTGGAATTTGCTGGATTTGAGCCAGGCTCACCACATGTGGACTGCAGTTTTGTTTCAAAATTTGATCAAATTTGCATAGGTTCCTCTTCTGAAAAGTGTCCTAATACACGCTGGGGCCTGAAGCACTTTAAACCTTCTCTGTTATGCATTCATTGTTTATTCAATGATATGCGTAGCAATATCACAATCGACATTTTAAACAGACGTCATGAATAGACAATGTATACACGTCCTGCTCCTGTTAGAACAATAATGCCTAATAATAACTGCCTGTTCATTGCTAAATGCCTTACTTTGCATATCGAGAAGACACTTTTTACGCCATACTGGGACGATTTCCTGCCGATTTCAGGAATCACATTATAATTTTAGCACTAGGATCCATAACGAAAATTTATCCATGGGCAGACGGTAGAGGCAAGTGGTTTTTCGAGCCGGAGCGGAATGGGCTAGGAAAAATAATTATCAGCGAACTATCCGTGAGCATCTGCCGAAGTGGTCGGATCCTGGGATTCACCGGCCGTCCAAGTTCGGATGCGGATGTAGAAAAATTAGGTACCGGGAACGGATTGCAATAGATTACATTACACCCCTGCCCCGACACCCCTGAGCACTAGTCGAAAAAGAAGAGGCGATGGCCCAAGATCAATACAGTCAGGATTCCTCAAGCCTCCAGTGGCTCCCTGAACCTGTATTATTTACATATATTCAAATCAACGTGTACATTGTTCTGTTTTAATTCTTGCCACGACCTTCTGCGAGTTTTGTCAATTTGGAAAAATATTGTTCATATGTATATTACATTTTCGGTCCACGCAAACTTTTGTTTGAGGCTGGGGAGTGGACGAGAGCCGCAAATGGTGCATGAAATAATGAGACAGCGTGTTGGATGTATTCAATTGAACTTATCAGCGTCAACACGTGACAGGTGTGTGTGTGTGTGTGTGTGTATCTGATCCCATACAATATTTCCACACCAGGAATGTCTAGGGTGGAAGTGAGGTACCAAGGACTGACACCCAGGTACTCCACCGTTATGCCATACCACAACCTAGATAGTTTAAGAAGAAATGGCATAAAAATTATGTTTGGTAACATGTATGACAGTATGCTGCAAAATGCGTCATCACCGGTATCGCATCATATCGTGCCCAAATCAGATTTTGAAATATTCTGTCGGTAAATTATAGTCAGTAACACACAGCTAGAAATCGCAGCACAAAAGCAAAATATTAGGAACTCAGTCCTTCACCAAAGAGGTGTGCTCTCCCAAATGTTCAATAATTTCATTTCCTATTGTATGTGTCACTCGAGGACGATAACATAGTCGAACATTTGATAAAATTAGAAAATTTTCCAACGATCTATGGCAGTTTGAAAATATCCCGTTACAATGTATATATGTGTTTAAACTCATTTGTTCCTGAACTTTCTGTTAGCCGGCCGCTGTGCAGTTTGACACTGCTACCCGTGAACTGGCGAAATGGTCCGTTTCGAGATATGCGTCCACGCCGTTGTGAGGGCTAACGTGTGGATTGTCTTGGCAACATGTACCTTCCATCTGTCTATCTTCGATCGCTATTAATTACCCCGAGAATAATCTGATATTTCCTAAGTCAATGAATGCAACCCCTCGATACTTGTAGTTTCCTATTACACGAATAATAGTTATGACAAAAAGGTGTTCGTACAATTTTCACATCAGACTTCAACCTGTTCAACGGTTACTGACTGCCGAAGACTTCGGCAAACAACCCTGCCAGTCTTGTTTCACCTATGCTTGTCAGTCAGTTTGAGTTCGTTGTACTGTGTGTATGTGCGTGTGTCATGGCTGCGTAGTGTTTATGACAATATGTGACAGAATGTGAATGGATAACACCCATATAGGCCGACTTGGCATGAATTTTTCTCATGATAAGCAGTGTGCCTTAGTGAGGTCATATGTGGCGAAAAGAGGTTGAAGTCCGAAGAAAATCAGAAACACGATGAGGTCAGCATAATAGGTCTGATCCTGAGCAATTTGGTG
>JAUOBX010077738.1:0-19416 GCA_032360705.1 Eupentacta quinquesemita
AACATCGCATAATAATGGATCTATCCTCATTTTCACTGTCTTATTGACTGAAATACATTTTGGTTGTTGGATTTTCTTCATATACTAGTCAAAGGGAATTATGATCTGCAAAGTCATGTTCAGCACTTCCATTGACCTTTAAGACAACTAATCAAGTACTTCAAACGAACGATAACTTTCGAATAGAAGGATATTCTCTTGGAGCTGTTTTAATCTCTTGTTCGTCCTCACTTGGAATATTGTATCCAGGCCTGGTCTCCGTATCTACAGAAGAAAATTACACTATTGGGAAATGGTCAACGGAGGTTCAAGAAGATGGTTCCTGGTTTATATCACCTCCCATATCAAAGACGACTAGAATAGCTGAATCGAGGACTCGAGGTGATATGATACAAGTGTTCAAAATCATGAATTGCTACGAGAAAGTGAACCCAAGCATTTCCTTCAAAAAGAGTGACAGTATTACCCGTGGGCCATTCCTTCAACCTTTACAAACAGTATATAGCAGGCTGAATGTCAGCAAGATTTTTTCTGAAAAAGAGTTGTCGATACATGGAATAGTCTTCCAGAGAAAGTGGACCAATTTCTCAGTGATAGTTTGGGAGCTCATATGAGCCAGACTGGCTCCCTACTCCGTCATCCTCCACTTACCAACCATTGAGGTGGAGTGTACAGGTAACTGATACAGGTGAATATATCACTGCTCTCATGGTACGAATGAAATGATGTTGAACAATAACGGCAGTGTGCTCGTCTTTGATTTGGTGTGAACTTCTATCAAGTTGAAAATGGTATCAGTGTACCATATTGTTCGGAGACATGATCAGCTCGGTACGTAGAGCTCAGAACTGGTGATCCAAAGGTTCCTAGTTCAACCAGCTGGCTGTTCTGATGTAGCCTTGCACTACCCAGGCACTGGTGGGGAACAGGTACCAGGTACAATTGTGCCCTAATGGCTGGCAATTTTCTTTTTGGGAGGTAGTCACATCCTGGAGCCTATAATGATGGCCGGTTGTCAAACGGGGCTGTGAAATGCTGGTCCCGTGAAAAGGGTGGCATAGGTTGTATCCCTGACTTGATATTATTGGTGGGAGAAGAATTAGAGAAGGGTGTGTCACTGGTAGGTTGGTGATACTTGTCATCAATTGGGAAGGCGGAGAGATTGACCCACTTGGAATGAATAAATTGCAAGTGCGAAACCAAACCCGCAAGGGCCAATGAGGCTTTTTGGAAGTGCTGTCGGAATAAGCATGTGTCTCGACCTCTCACAATACCCACGTGTGAACAGGGTACCCTCTGTGATGCCTTAGAAAAGTAGCGTGTGCGCCTGTGGATAAAACAATTCGGAAATTATGGGGACGGGATGATGTGGCAGCTCCAGTGCGTCAGTAAAGAACGGAAAGAGTTGTTCAGTATTGTTGATGGGCGAGACAATACTTTCTCCAGTGGTGGTTGGCGACGTCTTGGTGTCAAGTTTTGGTTGTTGTGCAGTGGCTATTGTCAGATGGTAATTGCGGGGGTCGTTCCGGATTAGCTGCTGAAGTGACATTTGCTGGCTGCACGCCATCACCCGAAAAACCCGTGGAGTAGTCGGATCCTGGAGTGCTCTGGTCGTCCATCTTTAGGGATTGCTGTTGGTATTGGTTACAGTACACACTGTCTTGATATCATGCTATCACTAGTTGGAGAGGAGAAAGCGTTATTAGTGACAGTTTTCAGCGCTGCTCATTGACGATCAACACAGCCAGGATTCCTTGATGAGCCTAATTCAGTGGCTCCATGAATCTGTATCATTCAAATAGAACAAGTTATTGGTGTAGTTATGCATGGTGAAACTCGAGGCAACTTCACAACGATAAGACCACCTCTGAGAGTTGGGAGGAGTGGGCCCAGCTCAGGCCTGGTTGCTTGCTCAGAGGAGGGCGGATGATTGGAAGGAGTGGGTGGCTGCGGCTGTGTGGCCTTCAGGCATTTGCCCCCAAGAGTGAGTTAGTGAATCTGTTGGAGATTGAAAATGTGATAATGATACGTGTTCAATGTTCAGGTAAAAGCTATAATCAGCGAAGTGGGGATATGTGTGTATATCACCCAATTAAACTAGATTGAACCAGTCCAGTGAGTATACATACAGTGGCATACACCTTTTCAATGGAGCACGGATTGTGTGATACATATGTTCATATAGCAACTCAGTTGGGATTGGTGCAGATTTATTTACTACCTTATCTCAAGGCTAGGTGATGAAGATCATATATTCTCAGTGTAGGGTTCTTGTCTCTCCTTCACATCTCATTCCATCAATATTTATCAGTGTTTATAGTGTTTATCTTGGGTGGTAAATGAAGAGGTGGAACCCCTAGGCCTACATGTATCCCTTAGACAGGCCTCCCACCACTAATCACTCACATGATCATTCTAAAAACTCATTTTACGACATGTTAGTAGTTTGAAGGCGATTGCTTGACATGAAGCTTTTCTGAGAAACTTAACTTAGTGATGTAGATACAAAAAAGGCTATTCAAATTCGCATAAGAACTCGAGGACTCGGACACTGTGACTTGGACTCGGAAGCTAAGGACTCGGACTCGGATGTCAAGGACCCGGATTCAGATTCGGATTGAGAGGCCTAGACTACATGACAGCACTGCAATATAGGCCTTCTGTAACTGCGGCATTGAGGACCTCGGGCATTCTTACATCTGCTTAGCACTATATTCGGGATGCATCTAAAATGTATCGGTATGAATAACGTTGTGAACAGACACTCACATCTGACTTTGTTGTATATATAGTGAAGTGTCAATACCATTGGAACAGCGTTTCTATGAGTTGTTCAATCTGCACAAAAATGGTCGAACAGCGCCCTCCAAACGAATTTCACTTTATGTTATGACTATTCCAGAACTCAAGTTCAGCGTAGTCAAATGTGTCATGAGAATCAAAGCAGCATTCGTGACTTATTCATAGCGTACACAATTAGGAAATATTAGTTGAATAGCGCCCTCTAAATGTATTTCACGACTATTTCGCAAACTCAAGTTGCTGCAGTATTATTGTATCATTCAATGTCTTCAGAGGTACTAGACGCCACTCCGAAAATTAATCAGGAACCACTGTGAGACGCAATCTTTACTGAATGTGCGCACTATTGGTCGAGGAGCGCCCTCTATGCGCATTTCACCGTATGTCTTGACTATTTCATAAACTATTCCATAAGTGACTGAATTAGTATTCTGTCATTCAAAATTAATAAAATCCTCTCTCAAAATTATTCCAAACCTATTTTCAGAGCCCAACCATTAGCCGATGTGTTCAATTGTATGCGGCAATTTTGTTCATGCTCATAAAAATGCTCAACATTGCCAGAGTGCCAACAACGATTTTTCTCATCTCAGGCACTGTATCGACCAATAATCCAATATCAATAGAAGGTGCTTATTACCAATGATCCCGAGCTGCTCCCGGGACCGATATTTTACGTCCCCATCGGGCGGACGACCAGTGAGCCCCGAACCTAATCTGATCACTTTCTCATATCCTGGGGGAGCGGATCGACACTACGGATGCTACGTGAATAAGTCGACCGACGAGATGGTGTTTCGTTTCAGAATGTGGATTGATGACGTCACGGAATCTGAGGCGACATTCTGTTCACGTGACACCTACCCAGTGATGTACAATGGCCGGTATCGAATCGGTTATATCGTCACCATGATATAAGTCGGGGTGAAATCCTTCCCGATATAGTGTGGAGCGCCCTCAGCCCGCCGGCCGCTGGCGCGGTGCTGTCTGCTTTATACACGGACCTGGATGACAATGATATCCCGGTCGGTGTGCGCTATCCACGTCATCGACCACACTTGCATTCCGAGGACAATATTCACAAACAAAATAGGGCACATCGACACAATATAATGTTTTTTGCTTCTATTAACATTTAATATTGTTCTCTGCTTATCGAAGAGAAATATAATTTACATTGATACGTTTAACTCTCATTAATATTTTATTGGAAAACTATTATTTTTTTTACTTATTTTCTTATACTGATATTCAAACGTTACAAAATGGTTATTGCTTATACACTTTCTGTATTGGAAGACGATGGATTTCATTGTCGGAGTCGCATACTGCTTTAACACAGTACCGACTCCTGAGGAAAGAAGGCCATTGCAAATATGAAAGAAAGATATTCGAAAAATGTAGGCCTGATACGCGAAATTTGGAATAAGGCACGCGTGAATGCAAAACTTGGCGTATGTTGGAGACTAAGATATACTGTAGTCTCCTTCATACGTAGATTAGTACTCGATACAGTACATTTGTGATAACATGATACATGCAAAACGGAAACAAACGAAAAAACACTGAAAATAAAGGCTAAAAACATGACCTTTTATGATACAGATAAAGTTACATCTGCTAAAACTGATTGTGCAAAATTATTTAATGATGATCCTGTTGATAAGCTGGTCCATCCCACTTTTGGGGCGCTCCTTGTTTTCGGTCGAGTCATTTGATTGTTATAGTTAGCGATTAAACAGAGCGCCTCACAAAATTCACGATGATGTTATTAGGCAATTGAACGCTTCTAAATACTGTTCAACAGAGTAGAGTAGCCTATGCAAAAACATGGAGGTATATCGTAGGCGATAGTGGACCAATGGTATACTAGCAATCATCAAATCAAACATATGGATTAGGCCCACAATGCATCTTGGGAAACGAGGCGTATCGCCTTATTAACATTTTTGTTCATAGTTTCGCCATTTTCCCCCATCGCATGATGGGCAAACTTTTTTTTTACCTTCTTCCGTTTGTTTGGTAATTTTGGCTTTTGAGGCAAACTTGCAGCGATCTGTAAAGGATGCAGCATATAATATTGTAATGCTATAAATATCTCCCAGAGAAATGTATCAGCCCACTACACAACATAATATACACTGTGAGTACGTATGACAAGCCGGGTTCAATATTCGACTTCCAAGTGGAATTCAAGTCGAATTGAATTTCACTCGAGTAGAATAAAAAAATTCATCCACGTAGAATGTATTCCACTTAATTGAAATTCGGAGGTGATTGCTATTTGCTAGGCTAGCTGTAAGTGCAAACCTTCAACATGACTCGTCACGTGCAAATGTGTTAGATACCAGGCATCGCTAATTATTCCGAAGAATATTTACGGGTTATCTGCATATACATCGCCTGATGTTAACAATGATCGGCATTCGGATGAGTGAACACAACAAATTTATGATATATCTATATGTTGTGATTTTTTCAATCAAATAAAAAAGTGCAACATAAAAACAAACGAAATCATAGCACCTTAGTTCATAAAGTTGCTTTTTCTTATCTTAACACTTCGGCGCAGGACGTGCGGCGACTTAGAATTAATTAGTCTATATGCACATGAGATGTGTGAATATTTATTTTATAAATAATTGAAATGTATGCGAGATATTATTATATAATAATTGTAAATATGCATAATAAAAAGCTATGTGAGCTAAAATGAGACTACTTGGTCTAAATGTTGGAAATCGGGAAATAGCGGACATGAGAAAGAGGAGTAATTCAGGAATTTCGAAAAATTTACAATACTGTGTCTAAACAGCTTCAATAGTTCTACTGAAGACAAGATATTATTGACACCGCGCAGTCTTTAACCATCAAATGTCTCCTCAATAATGAATGCCTAACTCAACAGTGCCTGCTCACACACGAAGGTAAATCCTACGTATATTCCGAATAGATTAATCATTTCAAGGAGAATATACACTCTGTCATTACCCCATTATAAATATACATCGCTCAGCAATAGAGGCCATTTCATAGCAGGGGTTCCAAATAGCAATCAATATTGGATTTAATCAAGACCATATTCCTAAAGTTCATTATGGGGGCCTCATGATGATGGCCGATATAACATGGGATAACATTCAGGTAGACCTATGACCTCACACCACACCAACCTATACTCTTAATAGTCATCTTCCTATTTTCTACATGATCATACATTGAATGGATAACCTAGATAAATTTCAATGGAACGGGACCACCAACAATGAAACTAATTGAAGGCGCTAATCCAATATTTTTTATTTAAATTCCGAGAACCTTGTACCGTGTTCTGAACCAAAGATGCAATCCGCCTAGACCACTAGACCGCGAACCAAGACCTCTCACCATCCCATACAATCCCGTCACCTGGTTAGGGAAGAGTGTGTCAAAATAGCGATTTATTCTCTCTAAAATTGCATATTCTCAAAAATATATATCTTGGCAAGCTATTGGAAGGTTTTTTCAACTAAAAATAGACCAACTATAATCAGACCCTTTTACCATGAAGTATCGCCTGATTAACATTGTTAGTTGATGGCTTAATTGTAGGTCCATGTCTGTCATCTGCGTCCAAGACCGGTTCCAATATAAAATTACAAAGTTTACTGTGATTGGCCCAAGTATCCCTATTCAGAAGTTGAAATAGAGTTATTATTATTGGTCATATGACCAATACATGGAAAGTGCATGGTATAAGGCAATGCGATTATAGAGGAATGCAAAAGCCTTGGTGTGTTCTCAAATAATCTTCTAGTTAACTGCCCATACCATTAGCGCATTGTTTACTGTTATTGAGTGATTCGCTAATGAAACTACTAACCCGCTCGCACTCATTCCGATCGTGGTATTTCTACGTCCAATGGGATAGCATTATTCAATGGAGTACTTGTGTGAGATGGACCTACGATAGACCTGCACACACTTTAGTGTGAGATGGACCTACGATAGACCTGCCCATACTTTCGATTTCTTCAAAATAGCACGTCTCTCGGAAATCATTCACCCGTGACTCCTGATGACGCCAATCCGCAGGCACCAAACACCTGGGCATGTGAACAGGATTCGCGAACTTGGTTGATAAATGGTTCATTCTCCTACTGAGATGTAGAGATACGGAGGCGGCATTCCTATGACAGTTGTAAACATTACCACTCAATCCAAACTGCATCTAGTCCTCTTCTGGTACATTCGCCTTTTTAGCAAATTAGCCATTGTCGATTATCTAGTAATCGCCATCAAGAATCTCATGATCAATGGCATTGTTAACCTTTTGCCTAACGTTTGACAGCCACTTGGATCTGTTCATACTCAAGGAAGGCAATGATCTGATGGAGACAGTTTCTGCAGTTCTCACAGAGGCATCGTAGTTGTCATTCAGGATACCCATCGAATGGCGTGTATTGGGGGCATGGGCGCAGGTGGTGTAGTCAGCCTCTCGCCTAGTCACGTGGTATCAACGCCCACCGATCTAAGCGACAAAGAGATCCATCTTCCCGCCAAACATTCTCTGTTTGTCCTGTAGTGCTTTGATGGCTATCTCTTGCGTGTAGAAAGAGACCACTGCGTCTCCGTTCGGCTGAAGATGGACGCTTTCTGCAGGTACCTGCCAAGGAAAATTGAACTGGGTTAGGTGTGCTGTCGTCTGCCGGTCAACTCGTCGCAGATGACGCCGCAACACGTGCCATTATTACCGTCATGTTAGCAGTGTTCGATCCGAGACCATTCTTTTCAACGAACAGTAGGCGTATATGTAGCAGGGTCTCGAGACTGAGACCAGCAAATGCAGGTCTCGAGATCGGTCTCGAATACAACACTGTCAATTGACTGGGTGGCGTCACTTAGCAGTGCCTTTCTTCAGATCATTACGAATATTGTCGCATATATATTGATTTCCATGCCCATGGCTGAAGATGGATTGTCTTAATCAATGTTTTTTTCTATATTGAAGGGTTCCGCGAAATGTTTGTTTCTACACATGATCCCTCACTGTTGAACTGTCGATGACGCACACAATAAACGCTATACAAGAAATGACGAAGAATGTTGGCTGACTATCAAAGTTACCAGATTACCCGCCTAAGTATGTCCAGACTGAAGCAGCTCAAGAAGTGTAGTCCACTCAAGTAGAACTTAAGCTCTGAATTTCTATCCTGGCTATTTCATGACAAATTAAGAAAAGTACCTACCCCGTATCCCTGGAAGAACTGTGCGACCTCATGCGGCGAGATACCGGCCTGTAGCCCCCTCAGCCTGATGAAGGCGGTGCTGGAACCGGGGTAGATCATCGGCGCATTGGGGGACACCGGCGGGGTGGGGAAGTAGTAGACAGGGGCGGGGTGTGGCGGCAGCATAGTCGCCCCGGGATGTCGGTGTGGCACCGGCAGAGTTGGAATGATGGTGGCTCCTGGGTGGGGAGAGCCCATCGGCATGTTGGGGAAACCGATCGGCGTGGTTGGTGTGAGGGCGCCTGAAAATGCAAGAAAGTTTCTGAAGATCAGGGTCGAGAGACGGGCGGTCAGTGTTACTCGGGCATATTTCCATTGTGAATTGTCATGCGTCACTTGCTGGAAAGCTACACGAGTACACAAACTACACATACACTGCAGAAATGTGTTCAGGAATTGTACATATAAATTTGACTAAAATGTGTCAAATTTCCGAACATTCAATCGAGTTTTCGAAGTGGGGGCAGTGTTTGGAAAAGTGTTTGAATGCTAAACACATTTTTCGAAGTGCACATATTAGACATCCACTGTTCATTGGGCATCATATGTTCATTGGGCATCGTATGGTAATTTGCTTCAACTATAGGTTACAGGCCTTGGTCGTTCCTACCTTAACACAATATATTTGTTATGCACCGTGTTCTTAAAACAAGATGTTCAATTTTTCCTATTATGCTTATTTCAATGCTGTATCGTTTTGCTTTCATTACCTCATTTTTAATTGGGCATTGTTTGCTTAGACCTAAAGCATCAGTTTGTATATGGTTAAATATACATTACTTGCCTACAACTTCCTATGAATGAATCAAACTCCTGACATCATCAACAACTCCAGATATCATGCACGGGAGACTGAATGAAGGGGAGATCGTCGACTCGATTAATACAGGTTCATCCAATGGATTGATTATTTATTACAACTGAACAATTCTGTAATACTGAAACCTAATCGCACCTTTGGTGGCAGTGACGTAGCACATATCAAAACAATTATGTTACTGTAATCCGTCTGTTAAATACCCACTTCCTTATTCTTGTTATATGAAACCCCATGTGTTGGGATTACTCTGAATGACTGGCCCATATGATTTATAATCACTCAGCCTCTTATATCTATCTGTATACATATAGTGTCTACTAACAGTTATTATGCAGTTGATGCGAGAGGCTATATGAAGTCCCTTTGAGAAATAGAAAGTGCAAGCATCACTGCGCGATTGTTTGATAAGCACACATCTATTTCCTCTATCGCGGTTACAAAGACAAACGTGGAGTGGCCAGCTCGATTCGACACTGGACACACGTTTACTGCGTTATAGCATTAGCATACGACCGAACAAAGGAAGCAGTAGTCTTCCTGGCTGTTTGTCAGTGCCAACATGTAGTCCTCATTTGAATTTATTTTAATCTAATTCTAAGTCATTATTAAATAGGCTAATGTCACCGTTGCTAGTTTCGTAATATTGTGAAACAATAATCCGGTATTGGTACCAAAAAACCCCATTTATAATTGGTACCAAACATGTCCAATATGGACAAATGCTTTCTCCAAATCGGACAAATCAAACCAAATCTATCCTGAGCGTGCGCGGGCAATAGCCTGTGGGACAATACATGAGTCTATGACTATACGATGTGTCGACGTGTATGAGTGCTATCATGATCATCTATCTATCTGTTCATATATCACTTCCGCCCAAAATAGGTTGAGATATTTTGACTAGTTCAATATTTTGTCCAATACCATATCCTGTATGATTTGTTGTGAAAAAACGATGAATGTATAAAATACGCTTACTAATTAGAATGTATTGCGTATTGATGTTATTCATCGTTTCCTAGCACTTCTGTATATTTTAGGCTTATTTTCATTTTGCCACTGAAAACCAGACAGATTACTGCTTTGCAAGATGAGCTGATTCGATTTCTTGCGGATGTATTGATGGGATATACAAACTGACAAATAATCCACTGCATTTCAACCCTGCAAAATCCATCACAGGCCCGTTGACTTGTAACAAAATGCATGTTTTAGCTTCTTCACTCAATCAATCTCGTTAATAATAGCTTCGAATGTTAAATGTTAGAAATTGATTGTTGGCATACCTGAATTTGAATTTTATACATGTCTTCTATCGTCTCTCTCACCATGAAGGGCTGAACGCAACAATTTAATCTTCATCGAACAGCTAGCATATCCGGGAGACGCTTATTTGCCCTAATTTGATTATATATTTATATATATATTTAATTTATACGTATATTGAACTGTCCATGCAAGTATTTATTACCATTCTTTCATTGGTTTTCCTGTTCCAAACATTGTTACTATTGATAGTCATTCACTTCATTATGCTGGACTTGTTTGTCTAGAATTGGAAAGGAATGACATGATTTGTTAACCGTATTTGCGTCTATCCTGCCATCTTGGATTGTGGGTGAACCACCCAGTTTGCCCGTCAAGTGTTCCGTTATAGGCGGGATGAGCTAGGGGAGATGCATGTTAAAGAGGCGTGGCCTAGTAGAAATGTGTGGTACCCGCAACTGAGCTTCAGAAATGTGTTCTACAGACATGCAGATAAGCTGAAGGGATGTGTACGAATTGGCTGAACTGTAAAACTGATTTCTGCGTGGTAATAAACATAAGGCATATCGAGAATATGACAGTGGCAAACTCTACTAATTCATTATTAGACGCTCGGATGTTTCCGTTTATAAAGAATGAACGGATCGTCCAAAAGTTGGTTGGGTCACTAACCTGGGTGCATGGGTATCTTGGGTACCTGTCTGGGTCCCCCCATTAGGACTAGGCTCATCTCGTCCCCGGAGCACTGGAATACCTCCACATACCGCTCACCCATGTACTTCATGTGACACGTTTGCGCAGACATGTAGGCGTGGTCTGGTGACGTCATCTGGATGAACGCTTCCCCGTTCGGTTTGCCCTGCCGATAAAGAAAATGGTATCGTATCATCATAATTATACAGAAACCTTTTTCATTATAGGATTTCCAGTGAATGCAGCACACAATGGGAGGCGAATTCTTGGGGAGGAGAAAGTGCAAATATATTTTCAGTCACTTTTGTACATCATATTCGTTGTATACGTACCCTAGGCTATATAGCAATGGCTCGCTTCCCGGAACAATTCCGTGGAAAGTCCAATAGGGCTGTGTAATTGTATAGATCGTTTACGGATTGCAGCGACGTGTTGGCTACATCCTTGCCGCTACAGATAAGATTAGACTAGCGGGCATCCTCAATGCAAATACGAATATTGTTATTTGAGGAAATCTCCTCGTTATAACATTTACAAAGTGAATATTTAGGGGTTTGCTCAATTGCTTACATACCCCATATGATTCAGGGGATGTGTTTCTGGTTGAACCACTTCGCTGGCAGAAAAGAACAAACCACTGGTTCGTTCTCAAAATAGTTTCTCTCTCATTTGAGGACATGTCTACTGCATAGTCAATGTGTATTTTGCGGCATAGGTAATGAGTGTATGATGCGTGATGTAATGAGTGATGTAATGGACATCATGAACACAAGAGTAGACGGCGACATAAGAATATGGTACGGAACATTCCAACTGCAGTCAGAAGGACATGATAAGCTTACCTGTAGGTTATAAACCATGTGAATACCCTGCGGTCGAATGAAGTGTGCGTGCTCCCCCAGGAATCTCATGATGTCTTCAATGGCAGCGGTGAAGGGGAGTCCTCGGAGGCGTATGCAGTCCTTGACCGCCCCACTCGTGATTAGCTGCTGCGTCAGCAGGGCAGGAGGGACCGGAATTGTCGGAATGGCGTTCGGTACACCTGGTGGTGGTCCATCTGGGATGAGTGGCTCAGAGTGGAGCCTCGAGAGGACCTGCATGGGTGAAGCGAAGGAAACGTTATGATAAGAACAGAGAGCGCTGGTATCCAGACATATAGGCCTAGTCAGCTCAAGAGCGCTGCCGAAGCGATGAAATGCATGTAAAATGTAACAAAAATATAAAATATATATATCATGGGGCGGCGGGACTCGAATGAGCTATCGACTTTGGGATCACAAGTACATTGCCCCAAGTTACCGATAGGCCACCGATATAGGCTACCGTAATAAATCCCAGGCATTGCCGATTTATGTCTCATAGATGTGTATCTAGAATGTAACATTTAAAACTGGTATATTATAGAAAAGTAACATATTTCTTCTACTGCAACGTGGTTAAATATGTATATTGCCGTATTGAGACCTAGGTGGCCTTGCTTGGTCATTTTACGACCTCCTGCTCAAATAATAGAATGAAAGGTGTAATTTATTAACGTTATTCTATGCAGTGACTCATACTGATCCTGCGTACAACATGCATACAGTGGTCTGGTAGTAGGCTATATACTAAAATCAAGATAGTATGGGCATCCTTATTACTTCGAACATTGTAGGTGAGGCGCTAGTGATTACCCTATATTGATAAACAGATAGGCGGAAATTGGTAATCGGCAGAGCAATTAGACGATAGTAAATTCAAATTGAGAGGCTACAGATCAAAACAACATCCAGTATCTGCCTGGTGTCCGACACAGGGCTATCTACTCTGGCCTTTGGGACCGCGTTTGAACAAAGCAAGATTATATAATGAAGATACCAACATGTGCAAATATTAGGTGCCGCATGCCGCAAAGTATCTACACGTTTCGATTTTAGTAGCCCACGAATATTTCACGAGCCGAAACTATAGTGGAAAAGAAGATCTTCTGAGCATTTTTTTTAAACAATGTGACTGAACAAATGCTAGGTAAAGTTGTATCAACATATCTGAGACTGCAGAGTTTCAAATTCGATATTGATTTCTCATACATGCACTCTAAATAGCGGCTGTATACGACAATGCGTTGGGTCGATGACACGCGGAGTATGACGTTCCGACTAAAAGTTTCCGAACTCACGAAATAAATCACAATTCTTACATTGGGTATATGTACATTTAATTGAGGGTTACCAAGTTTGAGTAAACATTTGACCTAAAATGTATGGAGTTAACTTTGTGTGTAGCCTAATTTCGTTCGTGAGTTGACGTTAATTATTGTCCAAGATAATCCCAACATTATTCCTGAACCTACCTGTTGCACTTCGGCGGTAGTACTCCTGAATATCTCAATGTATCGGCTCCCAAGGTACTGCTTGTGTTTATCGACTGCTTTCCCCGCGCTCTCCTCTGTCGCGAACATCACGAATGCGTCCCCGGTCATCTTGCCGTTCCGGTGCTTCACAAAGAGTATCCCATTCTCGCCACTGGCAACTGGGCACTCAGGCCCAAAAAACTCGATCTGTTAGGTGATGAAAAGTGATTGAAGAGGATGCTATTTTTGTTTCGAAATTATATCATAAATCAATTTATGTGGGGATGAGCGGTAATTCCTTTAATCAAATGCATGCGGTTATATAATGAAATAACTACCGGAACGCCATCCTAGTATGTTGTATCCACGGCCGTTCTTTACAACTAAATTCATTACGTTACGGTTATTTGAGTGATAGCTTCGCAAATACTTGGAATCGCACTACTAAAAGTCATTTGCAATGCCCTACAAACAATGTAATTGATTGAAATGTCCGACCTCTTTACTGGGACCAGATTTTACTGTACAATAAATAATGAGCCAAAGTGGCCGATGGTGGCGTGGATTTCATGACAGGTGGTCTCTCCTATAACCGCGTTTTAGAAGCAGGCTGTAACGAATCTACACCAGCTCTCTTCTGAACCACAGTGTGCGGGAACAGAACTCTGCGTATTCCAGTTGAGGGCGCAAGTCATGCATGGTGCCTGACAGATGGGCCAATAAACACAATAACCGGAAGAGAACTAACATGAACACGCGGTCACAACAGATACACCTTCTGAATCATTGAATTGTTGATGAAAATCGCTTGCCATACTGCCAATACTGTGATGCGCTTTGAGGCCCTGGCATGAGGCGCTATGTAAATCGCAACATTATTGCCACGATGACTTACGCAGAAGATACTTCTCGCCTATAGGGCAGGGGTTCTCTTTGGGCGTGAATATCACAGGCCTATTATGCGGCTGTTGTGCATGTAGTGGCTGAATACCTATCACGGTATTATTCAGAACGAACGTAAAACATAGCATAAACCATTTATGTGAATACAGGATATTGAATGGTGTATCATGATGCAGGTCTATACTGCTTACCACATTCTGTGCAGTTGCGGTAAAAGGTAGACCACGCATGCGCACAATGATGTGCCCATCGTCTCTCGATAAAAACATAGCAGCGTCTCTTGATGTTCCTGGAAGAAATGGAAGATACTATTTTAAACAACTATTGTGCATAGACTGGTAGATGGCGAGGACGGGCTTTCAATTTCAACATCCTTTCACGTAAATCCTGCTTAAGAAGATAAATTAAATATTCCATGCCTACAAACTCACACATGCATATTTTATATTCTCATATTGTTTGTTCGATGTTCGTTTGTTCCATTGATCCTTCACTGCAGCTACCCGGCAACATTTTTATCGGAATAACACGCCAGGTTGACATTCTCGTGCGACCAGTACGCACGTCTATGATTCAGAGATGATAGAATACATCACTCAATCATGGACGTCAACATGTGCATTAGTTTGCACGATACTGGCCCTGCCAGCTTGTCGTCTCATACTGAATAGAGATGTTGCCGATTTGCCGCGAGGAGACATTAAAACAAACAAGCATACTATCACACACATCACACACATTACAGCGAGGATATGTCATTCGCATAATCCTATAGTATGATTACCGAGGCCATGAGTGTCGACTACGTTAGGCGATGCGGTACTGAGCAGGGTGGGAAAACCCCCTAGACAACACATATATGTTACTTTCACATGTTCAATTTTCCGTATAGAAAACACACTCGCAATGGTTGATAGGAATTTGAGGTTGAGATTTCCCAAAGTTTTCTGTAGATATATATTTCACTTACCAGCAGCGACTTTTATAAACTCGTCTCCAGTCGCTTTGAAAACCTGAAGAGAATGGAGAACCAGGACAAAACTGTTACATATTGAATTGAATGTAGGCCTATATCTGATAGATTGAGAGACAAATTCTTTCATTGGAACGCAATGTCAATCTAGTTTACATTTTGACGATACGAACTAATGATACTTTCCACATGCATATAACGTGCACTTGAGATGCACAATAATCAAACTATCAAAAGTGGGATAATGTATTTTATAATAATACAATATAAAACAATCTTAATGAAGGGAGAGCGAAGAACAACCGCTGTAATCGTACGAAAAATAGAGCCACTGAACCAACTACTGTTCGTTCGCGATCATCATGCTATGGAATGAAAATAACTATTCTACAGGATAAAGATTTTCTTATATAAAAAGTAAATGAGGTATTTCAATCCTACCAATGAAAATGTTGTTGTTGTGGTTTGAAATGCCCTGCCAACAGCAAAGTCCCGCTGAAAATCAGTTTAACCGTTCTCAACTGGATCATGATGTAACTGAATTGGTAAGTAGTTTTAACTGGGAATAGTCGGTCCCAACGGGAATAAACTGGACATTTGGGAACATGGTTGAGCACCAGTTATTTAGGCCAAATACTATTTGTGTCAACTTATGTTCAACCGGGTTAAATAAACTTCCACTTCATTCCAGTGAAATCCAGTTTTATCACAGTCCTCAAATTTCAGTTAAAAACCGGTCAACTGGTCCCAGTTGAAAATGGCATTCCAGTTGTATGTATATGTTTTGTTTTTTCGTTGAGCTTTGTATACTCGGTTTGTATACCGTTGAATTGACCTGCAACAAAATCCCACGTACCTCCACATAGCGTTTGCCCAAGTTATGCTTGTGACGCTGGAGTGCCATGTCCCGGTTTTCAGAGTTTTCGAAATGGACCATCACCTCACCATTTCGTCGGCCGCTCGAGTTGAGGCAGAGAGCAACGCCACCCCTAGGAAGAAGAAACACCGAGTTACCAACCAGGGAGCTAGAAACCGCCACTACAGAGGGAGAAAAAACTATACCCAAGGCACCCGGTGACACCTCAACCGATTTTCCCGCCTACATTACCGGAATGCGGAAGGAAGGGGGGGGGGGTGGAATCTTCGGACCCAAAATGCAGAGCGGGGCAAAAATGAACTCGTTCGCCCCGATGCGGTAGGCTAGGATGTTGAGGAAAAAGAATAGAAGGCAAGGGAAATTGTTCTGCCATTGGCCAGTGCCCTGCAGAAGGTGCGATGTGGAGGTTTAAAATGTGCGGCATAGCAACCCTTCCATACCACTATGATATACCCGGACACCAGCAAAGATATTCATAAGAAAAGTCCCGCCTAAAATAGATCAGTGAATTAATCAGATGTTAGGTCGTATTCTGGACCACAAACATGACCTTTGCTCGGATCTCGTTCCGTGGGATGATGTGGATATGTGAATAATGCATCAAAGGCACGCTTCCATAACCACCAGTCGATCTGTGGGTTTGCCTTCTTTGCTTTATTTCGTTTTCCTCCCTGCCCTAATTAATGAAGGTGTTCCACGAGGATCGATACTTGGACCCATTCTATTTACACAGTATACAGGTATCAGTGTCACCACTCAACCACTACCATATTCGATTTGTAACTTTAGCATTCAGTGGAGCAGCGGTAGTCCAGTCGGCTAATACGTCGAGCTAGTAATCCAGCGGTTACAGGTTCGAGCCCGCGAAGCACCCATGAACAAGGTGCTTTATCACGATTGTTCCCAACGAGGGCTCCTATGGGAAGCAGTGCTTCGGCACTGAATTAGGACTACCCTCGTAAAATATGGCAAGAAAAAAATATATATTGACCACTGCCTGTTGCCCATTTGTGATTACGTCTATGTTCCGACAGTTAGTCAGAGTGAAGTACATTTCTGTTGCCTCAAAACCTCACTCATCTCGTAATTGTTAGTAGGCCTATACGGTAGGGAGCGATTGTCCTAAATTCGCAGCGACGTCCCCGGTGGCCTAGGTTCACTACATGCTTAGTTATCCCTTATTCTAATTCGAGTTTGTATGAGCAATTTCCACCACCAACCACTATAGGTTACGTGTTTCATTTTTGCAGATTTTCCAATTCAAATTTGTTGGATCATCTCCTCCAACCCAATACACAGACTTTCGTGACCGATTTACTCATTTCACTAGCGTTGAGTGAAAGCCGGCAACATGAAATACATTTTAGTGAGCTACAATATATTGCCGAATGGAGACTTTATGTCGTCCAAATGGCTACTATCACATAACCTATAGGTAGGCCACGTCTCTGCGTAAATATAAAGGAAGAGACAATTTCGTTCACTACCGTACTGCGCACTGTTAGTGTTTTATAGCCTATAGTTAAGAATACAATGGACATGTGCTTCGAAGCCTTGTGGTTGGCATGAAATCCTTGATACCGAGAACTGCTAAAGAGTGTAGTTGCCTATTGTCATAGGACAACACCTTATTCGAAGTGTTGTCGACTGGTCGTTCACACATTATACAAGCTGCAACCTCATGATACAGTAGACCCACGCGTATTTTCGCGCATCTCATGTTGAATCCACTAGACGGGGACAGGATTGAATTTATCATTATAGCAGGAGGTTGCACGCAATAAGCCTAGAAGGTCAGATCATTTATACATTAAGTGCCAAGCTTGAAACGTGTAACTCAGTATAGCCCGAGCTCCACGGTGCTATTTATTCTAATTTGTGATATAGCCAGGCTATTGATAGTTGAATTATATTTAGAACCACCCATCCACTGTGCACAAATTATTTGAGCTACAACTTAGGCCCGTGTATCAAATTACAAAACCAACTTACTTTCCTTTCCTTCTTAATCCAAACAGCTAGCGAACACACAGACGTCAGAATGGCCCGGCGATAATGACTGCTATAGTACGTAATTAGCTTCCCTGTGTATCCCAGTGGTTATTTTGCTGAGCATTAAATCGAAAGTTGAAACCCCTGAGAGCTCTTTGAAAACCTAACGGGAAGTTTCGATAACTTAATCAAGTGTCATCTCAACAGGTTTGGAATAACAACGAACGGAATAGTAAGTCCTCTATAAATCCCTTTGTAAACACAGTAGCCTATATCGCAGCGTAACCTTTCGCAACATGGCACTGTCCAATTGTGAAGCTATAACGGTAGTGTGTGACTGTCAGTAGGCTACGTGTACACGGTGTATAGTCCGCCCTTCCACTGATAGCCAGCCCATGTGTTGATTCAATCTCTGGTATTCTTCATTTCCCCCATTGGGGCTTAAACAAAGGCAAACGATGGCCCTAACAGCAAGTGCACCCCGTTTCCTGTATTGACTCCTGATATATCCGCGTGCGCAGGGGCTACGCAGCTAAAGTCTGGCGCTTTCCGGCATTGCAGCCTTGATTCGATATTCTATTTTCCACATGTTCATCATTCTCTCGACAATGCTATCGTAATCTTCACCCTCGACTGTCCAGGTTATATCCGGCTTCAGGATAGGCTACTATACAACCACTATGTAGTCCTATACTGTAGATCCCCTGAGATTTGGCTATAGGCTGGGAGCTACCTGCTAACTGAAGATAACACGTGTATGGCGCAGGGAATCGCGGCACGACAGTTTTATCGCCAAGCCAAGAATCACATTCGTTAATGTGTCACCATGGGGAAAAACAATTAATTCTGGCTACTGTTCTAATCAGCTTAGGAAATCGTTTATATTAGTCATGTGTATGGTTGTGAACGTGTACGCCTACATCACTGAAACCTACCACACACATTGTAAACACATACTTCTAGATTCTAGATAATCTGGACTTCACCAGGATATCCGATTATTGCCCGAATTACACAGGCTGCTTTCCCAGATCTGCAGATTGGGGATCTAGGCCTATACTCATACAAAATATACTGCTGAGTGTGCTGAGTATTTTGTTCGTAACTTCACCAGTATAGGATACTTCAGAAATTGTTGGCGCTTAGGAAGATGACGTCACAATACTCTTCTATAACTAAGTTTAGTAACTTGTATAGCTACTCCCGAAAGTTTAGATGTGTCCTCGATCTTTACCTCGACTTGGAAGCAGTGGAACATGGCAACAACAATCTTCGCACTTCTGGAGTTTCATATAATTTGCTGTTAACCTATATGCATAGAAATGACTACATCCTAATCTGATCCACATTCATGATAGAGGGTGAATGATCGTAAGACTATAGGGGCATTGTATTGTTAAATTATCATCCTCCAGAGATCGGATTAGCTCAGTTGGTAGAGCACTGGACTCGTGATCCGAGGGTTGCGGGTTCAAATCACGGCCGATGCGT
>JAUOBX010077739.1:0-13157 GCA_032360705.1 Eupentacta quinquesemita
GGAAACATTGCCTCACCCAAATCAGATTCTGCTGAGCTCTGCTTGATGCAACATTAGGTTTATATACAGATGTGACTTTATCCGGGTATCCCCATTTATTGCATTTTTAGGTTTTTCACATTGCAGATCAGAGTTAGAATTTTCTCAACCATCACTTCTCTCCCACTTCTTACACCCCTGAATCCCTGATACCTTGGAATACTTTCGACCATGGTGAAAATGATACTGATCATGTACTCCATATGGCCATCCTACAAAACAAGTATGAAGTCTCTGCACCTTTTGGCTAGTTATGTTTGAAATGTATTTAGACCTTAGACTAATCCTCAAAACAATAGGGATCATGAACTCCATATGACCAACCTACATACCAAGAATGAAGTCACTGTACCTTTCCGTTCTCTAGTTATCGAGTATACAAGGTTCTTAGACTTTGACCTCTGTTGACCCCCAAATTATCTTGTACCAAACTGAGAAACAATAGGGATCATGTACTCCAATGGCGAACCCACATTCCAAGTGTGAAGTCTCTGCACTTTTTCATTCACTAGTTATCGTGTTTACAAGGTTTTTAGACTCTGACCTCTGGTGACCCCAGGTGAGCTTGGATCAGACCCCAAAACAATAGAGATCATGTACTTCATATGGCCAACCCACATGTCGAGTATGGAGGCTATGCTCCTTTTCGTTCACTAGTTATCTTGTTTACAAGGTGTTTAGACGTTGACCTCTAGTGACCCCAGGTGACCTTGGACCAGATCCAAAAACAATAGGGATCATGTACTACATATGGCCAACCCACATGCCAAGTATGAAGTCTCTGCACATTTTCGTTCGCTAGTTATCGTGTTTACGAGGGGCGTAACAGACACACACACATGCCCGCACCATCGCATAGATTCCATTTGTCTTCGGCAAGGAATAAAAAAAGGCGCGACTGAACAAGAACGACCCTCGTGTGCATCCCATCTTGGTCCGTGTTTAACACCTCTCAATACAAGGAGAAGCATACACTCGTGTATATTATATAACGCTGTATATTTATCAGAAGTGCTTAGTACCAATATTTCAATACAGAATCGGGCACATGTATTTATGCTACTGAAAATCTGCGCTTATACTGCTGGAAATCTCTATATTTTACCCACTATCCACTTATTTCTATCAATTGCCTCATCGCCATATTAGATCGAATCAAATGAAACCTAATATAAATAACAATCGATCATAATTGCCATATCTTGGAATGATTGCGTTAAAGCGGGTTCAGACATTCAGTTTGAACGATGTCAGTCAATTTGGTGAGAAATAATGGGATATGATAATCCTTTCTTCAATTGGCAGGAATAAAACCAAATGCCCGTATTTGAGATAGAAAACGCATCTTCACACTGAGCTAATACAATCCCCTGAACTAGGATGACATTCACGCAAATATGGATGTTGTAAAACTCTCCTGACGTCGGATTTGCAGGAGGAATGAACAAGGAAAGGTATGTAGGCCTAAGTATATGCTGTATTCAATTTGCGGAAATACAAGAGCGGTCCAAAGCAGCATGCACAAAACATCAAGATGAACTGGAACGAGGAAATTACAATAATCATGAATTCCCATGCAACATTTCTGCCACATACGACAAAGGGATCGATTGGTATCTATATATTCCATGGAGCCCTTCGATGCCTATCCATACATGACTGGAATGCATTCATGTTTTCATGCCATCTCTCGGTTGATCACTTCTCTTTGAGAAAATGTGCTCTCACCGCGATCAACAGGAGTGGAATCATATTTTTGGGCCGGCACACCAAGCTAAATTGATGAGGAATATTTATGACGGGCTGTCCGGATATTGATGGGGAATGAAGTTGTACCGTGGAATTATTCTGAAATTTGTACTCCCACACAACCAAGGAGGCGACACAACATCAATAATGACTTATACAACCAATTATAATAAGTAGCCATTCCAATTCGTATGGCATGCATTCACTGGATTAGCTACCCTCTCTTCCTCTGCCCAATGTGGGTGAAAAACAAAATGTCCAATTTGCAACCATCATGAGATTGGTACAATGTACATAAATATAACATATAGAGTGGCAATGCAGAAACGAAAACTGATTCGATAAATTGTTAGCATTCAATATAAGCCGCTTCAATTCACTACTCACTCACTGTAATTGAGTAAAAAGCTGAAACTTAAATGTTATTCAACTACATGGGTAAATAATGCATTCCTAATTTTAACAGAAATTTTATATTGGAATGAATTAAACATTTAATTTAAATAAATAGTACATCTTGATCAAGTAATAATTCATGATTTGTAACATGTTATTGCACGATTATTTTGAATGTAGTTTCATTGCACAATGATTGGAAGGATCAAAGTGGGGCATATTAAACTCGGAAAAGTCAGATAATTTAAAACAATAGACAAATAGATCTACAAAGGAAGAGAAGGAACACGAAAAAAGTAGAGATGATCTCTAGATTTAAAATGAACAAATACCATGTGACCATATTGATCAACCAGCCTCTACATCCCTCCATTGACTGATTCACTGAAAAAAAACAATCGTGCTACTCTACCCCCAACTCTGTTAGGAGACACACAGAATTTAGATATGCATGGCACTGAAGAATAAACCGCAGAGGAGCATCTTTTTGGGAGTTATTAAGTACCTGTAAATAAAAGATCAGTGGTAGTGAAAGCTTTATCAATCATTCTACCTGAATCTATTCTATAGTTTGGTTAGTTCTCTTACTCCTAGCCACTAAATACCCAGCCGTGGTATACATTCGAAAATCGGACACAGGAACGAGAACTGGACTAACCTAATGAAAAAGCTGGAAAAGCGACAACATATACAAAATGACACGAAATCAAATGAAAATTGAAAAGACAGAAAAATAGGCCCTAATTGCTTTCACTGCTGAAATGACACGCTATACCACATCTGTAGTGTTTAGTACTGGGCCCAACATTTATTCTGGTGTCCCTCAAGGTACATCTTTAGTGCAGTGATGTGCACAATTCGGGTGCGGGATTTATACTGAGCGGTGATAAATGAACCATAATATCCAACGTTCTCAACAATAATGAAAATATTGAACAATTCCCTGTGACAGTATATGTAACAGGTCATTGAAATTATCCAACTTTTTCCTCTTCATCACTGATACGTAGAATGATGCTGATTTTTATCTTGGAGTGCTCCACGATCACAATCCCCTATCATCGCACATTTTGGAACTGATTTTGAAACTCTGGTGGCCTCCTTCGCAACGGGTAATTCAGAATGCTATACTATGTACCATGTAATACAGGTCTTTCTGGATGTTGTCAACTATCTAACATTATTATGCCTCTACTCTCAGGTTTTCTCACTTGTGGACTACATGCAAACACACATGGGACCTTCCAGGAATATTGTAACAGCCTGCAATATTATTCAAATTCTTTGTAAGGTTCATCGGATGCCAGTGGAGAACAGAATCTCATCACATGCTTTAGAGCACAACACAGCATTTCTCACTCCTATATCAATGACGAAGGCAGTAAAAAATTCTTCAAAAATTCTTCCGATGAGTTTGTCTCGCGAGTGGTTTCAATTCTTCTTCAGCATTAGCCTTCATTCTCTGGAATGTCCATTCATATATAGGGAACGGACACACCCAAAAATATGTAAAATGCACAAAAGCGGCCAATAACTACTACAAGGAATAGAACAGGCTTTCATGAGTTCTTAGTACTGTAATTAGACTGGCATTTATTTTAGTACTAGTTTCACACTAATAATATCATAACTAATTTCAAACTGGCATGCATCCACAATACCATGGGGTAATGGGAATGTGGATGGATTTTTGGGTTATTTTTGGTGGAATAACAGGAATCGAGAAAAAACTTGGATATTGGAACTGAAGTAGACGAAATATGATTGCCAGAATGTGTCAAAGTTTAGGGTTAAAACAAAGACTCTTCAGCACTTCATCTGATTTATCTGAAAATTCTGCTGCAGAGAAATGGGGCTGGAAGTGGGTGCTGCTGCATGACTGCTGTCCTCTATGTTGCTGGTTTTAGGAAAAATTATTAGGTTTGTCCTATACACACGGAACCGTTTGTGGACTAAAGCTGGTCACAAACAACTTGGCAGTAATTTCAAGGTGACCAGATGTCAAATTCGTATTTCATGCGATTCTCCCAATTTTGTCAGATTCAAACAAAATTTAGTGTCTGTGGACTACAGTTGGCCGAATATACAAGTGACAAAATCCACCTACCCACTTCACCATAGACATATTCCTACAAAACCATGATTTGGAAATTGCACTGTCATGAAACACCATATTGCTTCTCAGTTGAATGCATCTTGAATTCCTCTCCACTCCCAAATGATAGTTACTCAAAAAGGAATGCACTATATCAAAGAATCAATAATATACTGATTCAGCATTGATATCGCGATTCGAAGACATATTCCACTCCCAGGAAATGCAAGCATCAACATTTGGTCTGATTCCGGTTGGTTCCTGTCTGTTTCAGATAGAAATCCATAAACCATTTGCTGAAATACAAATGAATTATTGATTTTTACATCAGCACCACTGATGGGAAAATTCACTATGTGTCAATGAAAGATATCCTGTTGGATCGATATACAGGGAGGAGTCAATATTTCCCCTTTCTCCTGATAAATTAGGGGATTTCTGCCGAATACAAGATCAATAACACAATGATTCAACAAGAATCTTGGCAATATGCTCGATTATATTACTGCGACACTGTACACAAACTTTAATAGTTATCTGACAGTATTTTTCAACTACAAATATTTTTGGAGGGAAGATCTCCCCCCCCCCCCCCTCCTTCCTGAACATACATTGGGCAGGTTATATATAGCTATATATATACACATACTGACACAGGGCCCCCATCCAAACTCTAGTTAGTCCCACTCTGGCGAACTCTACCACATTCAAATATGGTCACCTAAATGTCCCAAAATCTATGTCAAAAAGTCTATTTATATCGAATGATGCAGTAAAACTCCAATAGAGTCAAATTTTCATGAAGCAGTGTGTCCAAATATGCTGTTCCTAGATTGCAGAGCTAGAGAAGATGAAGTAGATCAGGTACTCCCTTCATAAGAGCACGAGTTGTGAAGTACACAGGTGGCAATATTGATTGAAAACAATGAATGTGGGCCTATATGTACCAGTTATAAATCAAAAAGGGTTAGGTTATTGCACATAGTAATGAAGAGAGTTGCAAGTGATTATAGGAGTTACTGATATGACAAAATTCCATGCAGCAGGTAGTTACATAAATAGAATTGGGATTCGTCACCCCTCTCCCACCTCATTTTGCCAGACGAAGACTTGGCTTTTGAGCATCTATCAAAGTTTCCGAAGCTTTTTTCATTACACAATGTTTGGTTCTGGTCAGTGCAGGATTGAATGGGGGCAAGAGGAATTTCTGAGAAAAAAAGTAACACTGTCAAATTGTAACTAAAAGCGTGACACTCAACATCACAACCACCTTCCTCCCTCCCATCATTTAGAGATGTCACTTACGAAGGCCTATAGAGGACTTCGGGCAATGTCAACTATCAAAGCTAGAAAGCAGCTTTGAACCTATTATCTTAGAATGACTTTGATACTTCTTATGGACAGTCACCATGCCATCTCCACTCGAACCACCATTTCCTGTGGCTAAACTAAACAAGGAATTTTTTCGCTTTCCTGGTCAAACATGGAACATGCTCTCTCCGAGGAACCTCCAGCCCTCCAGCATCTGTATCTCACCACTCAGCACAAGACAGATAACCAAAATTCATCTGTGTTATCTCAATTCTCTCGAATCTTCTCTGATGGGGCAATACAGCTCCTCCTACATCTCACGTGTCTCCGTCCTCTCGTGTGGTACCCACCTTCATACAATGTCATTCAGTAGGGCGACCCTCTCCATGAAATCCAGCACACCAGAGCGGACCCTGCCATTGGTCACGTGACATACTAACTGGCTTACTGCTGGAAATACCGCTGGTAGAAGATGTTGGAAGGCATCATCCGGCAGTAGCTGGAGTAGCTGAAGAAGGGTCAGGACCATCTCGGACCAGGTGGTGACCATTGCGTCCGTGTCCCTGACGATTGATGACCTCTGTTCCTCATGGATCTCCCGCCTCCGGCGACGTTCCTCAGGGGTCAGTGATAGGTCTCGTTGCTCCATCAGCCGGATGTACTTCTGCTCTTTGAAGGTTGGCTTCTTGACAAAAACTGACCTTGAGTGCTGGCTCTTACGCCTCTTGTATTCCTGCATCAAGCTCTTGATGGTCTTCGTGGTTGCCACCGTGTAGACGCTCCCGCCCTCGCCATTGGCTGACCTCTCTGATTTCTTCGTTTTTCTCTGCTTCTTCTTCTTCTTCTCCTGCAGTACGTCAACAATGTGTTCATCATCATCGAGTTGAACGCACTTCAGCTTGGGTGACCACTGGGTAGCAAACTTCCAATCCTTGTCATCCCCGCTTGGGAGAGTTTCGTGATTTCCCCCTCTTTCATCATCTGGTGCTGGGGGAACTGTTCCATCGTCCACCCCTCCCTTCTTGGTGGAAGATTTCTCTTCATCATCATGATCATCATCATTCTTCTCATCTTTATCCTGATCACCATTCTGATTCCCACCAGCGACTTCCAAGGTTTCCTCAGAACCAGTGGAGCTCGCAACAGCAGTAAACTCAGGGGCCTTGGGTGCGACCAGGAAGAACAGCGGGAGGTCGTTTGTCCTATCCAGGCTCTCTTCCTCTTGGCTGTTCTCTAGGTGCATGTGGATGTAGCAGGAGCTGACGTCATTGCAGATCCCGATCAACCGCTTGATCACCCAGGACAGATCACTGCTGAGATCATTTGAGCTGGCTTCACTGGGATTGAAGGTCAACTGACAGGACAGGTTGAAGTACTCTCCGTTTGCTCTGCTCCTCGAAGAGGACTTGCTCCCAGCACTGGTGGTACTGTCTTCAGTCTGGGAGCGAGGCCTGGCCGTCGGATCATCCTCCTCTGTTTGCTTGACCTTCCCTGATGTTTCCGAATCGGCACGTCCTCTCTCGACGCAGAGCGCCTTCACGATGGCCTTCACCTGGCCATGGTCCATGGACTCAGCCTGAATATGATGACAGACCTCCAAGAGGGTATGAAGGTAGAAGGTGAAGCTCATCCCAGCTTGCCAGTAGAGATTGACGGCCACCTCGAACTTGGCGACCTTCTGAAGCAGAAACTTGAGACCCGGACGGGAATTGAACTCGTAGGCGGTCTGGTAGGACTGGACGAAGCACTCCAGGAGCAGGGAGAGGTTCCTAGCCGAGAGATAGGGGAGCAGGCCGGGTAGGGAGCTGGTGGCTGATGGTGGACCCTCATCGGGGCGGGCCAGTCCCTCTAACAGCCCGGGCGAGAGGAGTCCCTGCTCGGATGAGAGCGGACTATCGGATCCGTGGAGAAGGACCGTGCCTAGAGTCTGGATCAGCAGCTGGTGGGCCAGCAAGCCGAGGACAACACTGCGGAACGACACCCTGGACAAAAGGAAATAAATAGCGTTTGGTACTGACCCATTTAAGAAATAAAACATAGTCATATAGGATTTGCAGAGAAAGCCACATGCAACCAGTGCAGTCTTGCAGGTATGAACAAGAACAATGGCACAGTATCTCACCTGTTTATTTGCATCAGTATAATACACGTGAGTGGGGGAGGTGTTCTGTTCATATGCCCCCTCAAAATCACTATTTGGGCTGAAATTAACACCTAGATGACCTTTGACCTCGAATACCTAAACTCCTTATGCAGCATCAGGAGAAGCATTTGGCAGATAATCATGAATGAGCCCATATGGCCCTCCAGACGACTTTGGATTTGAACACCTAATATGTAGCATTGGTACCCCATAATAATGACCAACTATCATGATCATCAGATTCAAACTCTCTCCTAGGAGATGAATGCATTTGGCATAGTTCCACAAATGGGTCCGAATGGCCCACCAGACAACCTTGGACCTTAAATCCCTGGTACCTGAAAAAATGACCAACTTCCTTGATCACCAGTCAATTATATTTACGAATGGGCCCAGATGGGACCAAATGGCCCACCAGATGACCTTGGACCTTTCATCCCGGAACACCCCATATGTAGCATTGGTATCCGATATCATCAACTTTCATGCTGACCAGATTTGAACTCTAGGAGGAGGAGCCTTGGGCAGATTTTACAAATCGGCCTTTTTGCATTTACTAAGTGTGTGTTTATCTCTCAAATACGTTATTGATAATTTTTCTCACTCAATGTTCCGTTGTTAGATCACACTGTTCCCTCCTGCGGAGGTGGTGTGAGTTTCATATTTAGGGGTAGTTTGTGAACATACCCATCCCGTGTAATTTGGTTGGCAAGCAGCGTGCACCAATGTGCTATTTGCATTCCTGCAACCCGCTCTGTCTCTCACTCTTCCTCTTTCGCTGTAAGAACCTCTCGACTCTGGAATGCTTTGCCATCTGTCTGCTTTCCCTTCTCCTAGCTACAACCTTCAGCTATTCAAGTCTTGTATCGACAAGCTTTCTCCCACCACTTTCTTGTAACTCTTTATCCTGCGGGCCTCGTCATGATTAACTTACACCTCTGCCCGTCTTGTGCCCATGAAAAAGAAGGCAGATGAGTCCGATCGGAATATGAGTACGCAGGCCATGCTGCATAACCATAGCATACACGTGTGATTACGATCGGATTAGGCACCCGAATGAACCATTGTACCAACCACCTATGACCAGTTTGCTAAATGATGATGATAATGATGGTACAATGATGATAGGACATACATAAGACAATGATTTAGATACCAACATATCCTCTGATAATTGTACTAATTCCTCAAATTAGACATGGAAAGGAGTGTGACGTGACATTCCCTCAGAGATATGGCATGTCATCCACAGAATATTTCTCCAATGATAAACTATACCCAAACATGCCATGCATCTAGATCTAGGAGCATCTAGCCTCAATTATCCCAACTTCAACGAAGGGGTGTATATTTCAATGTTTACATGATACTATCAAATTCGTCCGATTGAGAATGTGCTACCCTGAATGATGAAACATGTGGATGAGAAGTGATGAGAATATTAGTGTGCAGGCCATGCCATATGTTGCATTTATAATCATGCCATACATTTGGTCATAAAAGATTTTGAACAGACCAGTCATTGAAATGAAACATTGTATTGCGTGACCATATATAAATAAATAATGATGATAATAATGATGATAACGATGATGATGGAATGTACATAGAACTGTGATATGATACTGTAGAATTGTGATACAAACATACCTTGTGATCATTGCACTAAATCCCAAAATTAGACATAGTAAGGTGTGTGACATTCCCTCAAAGATATGGCATATCATCCACAAAATATTCCTCCGATTATAAACTTCAGAGTTGGTTACAAGACCCAAATTTTCCAGAATACAAAAACAGGAGGATTTCACCTGCTACCTGTATGATTCAATTGAATCAATTCTGGTATTACAGGTCCTCAAGGGACATTGTAATCTTCGAAAATATGGGTAACGAATATCCTAATGTTGCAGCTGCCACAATGCGGAATGTGGTAGAGCTATCTAATTTCAACAGACTGGTCTCGTGCTCGGAGCAGACTGGACATCTCACAGAGTAGGACCCGAGTAAGCTTTTAGCTTTCTGATGACACATTGTACCACCGTGACCATATACAGAACTGATAGTGATAAGGATGATGATACAATTATGATGGGACAATGACTGAGATACAAATATATCTTCTATTATTGAACTAATACCCAAAATTAGACAATGTGGCGTGGAGTATGACATTTCTTCACGATGTTGCATGTCATCCACAAAATCTTTCTCCAACCCGAAACTATTCCCACACATGCATCTATGAGCATCTAGAAGTAAAAATTTGCTCACCAATTCAAAGTAGTCACTCTAATGTGTATATTTCAATGTTACATGATACTACGAGTTTCACCTGATGAAAGGCCCGGTCACACTACAACGATATCGTATAGTGCAACGATCCAATTCTTTCGATTTTTAGCTTACGAATGCCAGTCTCTTTTCATTATGGCGGATATACTCAGCGACAATGATGAAGGACCTCAATCGCTATGTGTGTAACCAATTCGATGTGAAATCGCCCATTCCCAACTCGATATATTCACCCAGCTTCTATTCATCAGAGAGCTATCCGATTTTTATCGTTTTTCGATAAGACGTCACATTAGAATGGAGCTGACTAAGGACCTTCACGCTAAGGAAAGGTATTTAGGTGTTGTATCAGCCTGTATGAACCTCATTACTGCATTCCTTGGTAGTCGGCCCCAAATCGAAAAATTGTGTAGCAATCCAATAAAAAAATTGTTATAATATGACTGGGCCTTAAGAATTGGTGACTCGAATATTGATAAAACATGCAGATGAGTCCGGTTACAATATCACCAGTGTACAGGCCATGCCACATAACCATACCATCCATGTGTGGCCATGATCACACAAGATTTGGACCAAACCCATCACCAGACTGGTCAAACCAGAACTGCAAGAAGGAATATTGCCTATTTTAACAGGAATTATTCGGTTTGACTCAATGACAAATTGTTCTGTACAATTTGTCTCCATTTTTTTTATAGAAGTTCTTTAGTAGATCCTGCGGCTAAGAGAGTGCGATAATTCAGAGGCCAGAAATAATTTTGATACTTTTGAAAGGCTAGAACATCACTTCAGCTGAATTTGTGCAGAAAGTCTGATCCAAGTCTTGTGTGAGGGCAGTACAGCTACCCAAGTTACAAACCTATGCTCATTGCTCAGACTTCCCTTGGATTTAACTCCTCTTTTTCAAATATAATATATAGATATTTATGGCCTGACTGTTTTTAATTTGAAAATATGGAGGTTCACAGAATAAAGTGAAAAGATGTCTCGATACAAATTGTGTGTGTCATCACATCGCATCGAATAATCTAATTTGTGTGCAATTAGTTTCAAAACCAATTGACCGGAACTCAGAAGTTGGAGCATAGAGAGAGGTCGGGAAGTAAGGAAATTGTTCTGTTTAAAAATGTTGCACCATGTTCCCATCCTAAGTAGTTCGGTCAAAGGGAAGTCCGATCATAACTAGTCCGAACATAGAATGCTCTTCTTATTATAATTGTCACAGGTCGGAGCATATTGGTATCATGATTTGTTATGTCAGGACATGACTAGAGGTGTTATTTCTACCATGTTAAGTTCCCAGCATGCACAACCATAAGGTGGAGTTGGTTCCCTGTTAGTATGGTGGTGGGTGCAGCCAAATCTTGGTGTGACCGTGCCAGTCTCACAACACCACCTCAACTTACTTGGCTTGGACACTTGGGAGGAGGGGGGTAACAAGACAGAGAATAATTATGAAACTGTTGGATCAGATTTTTTTTCATTCATCCTCTGACCTGACCCGGCTTCACGTGCCTCGTTCTGGACGGAAGGCTGGCGACTCGTCCTTCTTGGTGGGAGCATCCTGTGTTCGAAACTCACTTCCTGTCAGTGTCAGAGAGGCGAATACGGTGCCTGCATTCAGGAGAGCCCTTAAGACGTTCCTTTTTCCGATCTAGTTTTTCGTTAGTATTTTCTCTTCTCTCTGTCGTTTTGTAAGAGCGATGCGATGCAATGGTGTAGAGAGGGCCAAGCACCAGACACCCTGCCAGTTCCTGCCTGCCTGCTGTCTGGATGATGGGTGCTGCTGGGACAGCAGTGTCTTCCCCCAATGGCAACACCAGATACTCATTACAGCTGAGTGGACTTTGATGGTATGGCTGTCAGGATTACCTGGTACAATGATCTGTCATTAGAGTTTGTGCACAAACAAACTATCCCCCTCAAGGCCGGATTCCATATGTGCGGATGCGGTATAAATTTCAAAATGGCTGTTCCGTAAAGAAGGATCATTTTTGTGACGGGGAAAGGCTGTAGAATTATGCGCAAATACATTAAATATGTATGGGCTCAAAAAAATGGAAGTTGATGTGCTTTATAAGGAAGATATTGCACATAAATCCCTTGCAGTATACGACATCAATACTGCATTGTTACGCGTGGTAAGTTTGCTTACACAACGCTTGTTCCGTCCTATTCGAATTATGATGTTTCGCTACGCTGGTATCCGTTCTCATCTATGTTATCATAATATAGCTCATTTGGGTAATTTCCACGTTTGTGTTCGCGTAAAAACGACGTTTAGGTGTTTTGCCGCATCCCGCATTCACACATATGGAATCCAACCTTTACTCAGGCTGCCTGGCAAGTTGCTCCAATTCTTAAAAACGCTCTACTCAAGATCCGAACTTGCAACGTTGGATTGCTGATCCGGACACCGGATACTACTAAGCTATGAATGCTATGAAGCCTCTTGGAGCTAATCATAAACTGACACCGAAACATATAAAGCCAGGATGAAAGTGCAACAATCTTGAGATCACTATTCCGAACACCACACTACCAAAAATAGGCTATCTAGGCTTCTATAGCTAATTTAGTTAAAAGTTAATAATGCTGATGAATGATACCAACATAAATTCAGGATCAGACTTAAGTGCAAGCAGCACAGACCATGGTATGGCGAGGACTGGCTGTGGATAACACAGAAATATGTCCCTGCTACAACACATCGTTGTGCTGAACTGAAGAGGGGCTCGCATGGCACTCAGGTAGCTTGGACCGGAATGTATGCGCTAATAGTGGGAAGGAGATAGCAGGGATTTCATGGATGGTAGAGCAGTCTACCTTCCATTCCCTACCTATCCATGTTGTGAGTGCCATGACACTCTGATGATTAGTGCATCTATATATGATGTGTATTATTCAAATTTCATGTATCAAAACACACCTGAACCTACCACTTGGTCCAAGGATAAGGACAAGGATAAGAACCACCACAAGGATAAGAACCACCCCCTTCACAGTCAGCTAAACTCACTACTTCTTCTTCTTCAAACCAAGTATAATCTGAGAAACAGAGACATTACGCCGAAGTTTCGTACTATGCGTTTTAAGAACTCATTTGTCTATAGAGCTGCTCTTTTC
>JAUOBX010077850.1:0-13154 GCA_032360705.1 Eupentacta quinquesemita
CTCTGCAACGTCCCATTCCAGTCCAGGAGCCCTAAAACCAGGAAAAATAGCCCCAAATAGGCTGAAATTATCAGCAAACGTTATTTCAACAATGCTCTTTCAGATGGGGTGGAAAGTTACTCCAGTCTCCCATCACACGAAGCCACAGCTGTACCCCAATTAGCTTTAGGGACATATTTTTTGGATTGGTACAATTCTGTCAGTCGGAGGAACATTGGGGTTAATACTGGTGTGCTACCTACAGTTGGGCTAACATGTAATTTGGACGGGACTTGAGAACAACAATTGAACACAACAGTTCTTGTAATCAGCTGGTCAGGTGACGTGTGGTATTTTGACAGATGTAAAAATATATATTATTGATTAGTCGTCAATAACAGTCGTTATAATCTGTAATACAGAACGGAAACAGAATCGACGCATGTCCCTGATAGCGTGTGAAGCAGTATTCAATATTTTATTGTATTCGATTGATCGGAAGCTTATGCCTGATGCTGGCCAATTTTGAAAACAGTAAAATTGTAAAACGAAACTGGAGTCGATACGTCACGACAGGACATCAAGAACATGGCAAAACTGTTGCCTAGTATAACAAAACAAAACAAAACAGTCAGAGGTCATCTGATTTCGACATAATGTCAAAGTAGAGAAAAACCTTGTTAACAGGTTGCTGAGACTGATCAAGTCAGAATTTGTTGTGTAGCTTTCTATCTGAACCTCATTACATATGAAGATGACATGCCCAGACGAGTTCTCTTATGAGCTCGGATTTAGTATAAGTGTGAAGAGGTCAATCTGTGGTCAATATCATTATTCTGTGCACACAGTTCACATGTGCAGAATTTGGATTGTGAATGCTTTACCCTTGTGGTTGGATGATCACTTGGATGATTATTTATTTCATTATGAATGCTCCCACATGACAAATAGATTCAACTTGATATTTATGGGACGTATACTAATTGTTAGCGTAATAAGAACAGTGAATGAATCGTTCAGGGTTCTTGACTTTCTAGTTTGTTTTGCTCTGGAATAATGCCCTTTCATGTCGAGTGAAAAAAAACACTGGAGACGATTCGCCTTTGACACTGTAGCATCATCCAAGTAACGTCCCTGTTTCACAGCGGCTCTCTTGTGCTTTTTGACATTTTGACGATGGGGATTCCGAACAACCCAGCTTAAATCCAATTGAGCACGATAACTAGTTTCAATGCCTGTCCACCACCAGTACAATACCTCATTGGCTCATTCGAATGAATTATTGGAATTTAATGCGAAGAGCGACAAAGCGGTCATAAGCCATGTGGAGCCCGCGTGTTATGGTTTTGATGATCAGTCAAAACCTCCCTCAATAATTGCCTAACTTATTCAACTGTTATTTGAACGTGGTCAAATACTGATACTGACATTAACTATTATATTCACTGTAGGCCTATTGTTCCTGTTCATGTCCAAAATTGGACATGAACAGTTTCAAATACTAGTTTACATTATACTGTACGATTAGTAACAGGTTATCTTGGAGAATTAACTCTTTACAGGACATCATTTAATGTCTACTTCAATCACGCTTTTGATATATATTTGCGAATTCCGGCGATCTCGGATGTCACTGACCTTTGACCAGTTGTATGCAATTCAATTTACTAAATAAAAAAGAAACAGTCTGAGCCAGTGGGAATATTGTTGTAGAATGTTGTTGAACTGACATCGTTTCTCCCTAGCTTGTAGCCTCTCTGAACACTATGCTTATATTCGAGTTCCTTGTGTTCAATGCATAATGTACGATAACGATTAGTATAGTTATGGAAAATTATGCAGCTGGTGCGCACTGTATCGGACGGTATCTACTTATAGGCTACTCTTAATCAAAGCTTCCATCAAAATATTTTCTATGGGAGCAACACGGGCAAAGGTTTAAACCTATGACTAGGCCCGCCGGAGAAAGAGGGAAGAGTTACAAGAGAGTAGGAAGAGAACGCTTGTTGATACTTGACTTCAGGACGTGTCCTTGCATTTAAATGTTGCTAAGCTGAGATAAAAAAATACATGCTGCATAGCCTATTCGCAAGTTGAATGATTCATTGAGGCACTGACTCGCGCTATCCACAACACAGCTCGCGCTATCCACAACACATCTCGCAGTCACGTGACTGGCAAGGTTGCCGTCGTGGAATTCTAAAGCGCCTGTGAAGCAGTACGGCTACGGCGTCTGCAACGCGGATGACTCCCCGTAGTAGGAGTCCCCGTCGTCAAATCTAAAGCTCCCTATTGCTGCTAATTAGCAACAATATGCGCCAAGACAGACGTAATTTCAAAAATTGGGAATGCTTCAGGGGGTAAAATAGATACTGTCATCTGCGAACATATTTTTCGCGTGTCAAGGTCCCATAACTTAATGTTCGAATTCAGTCAGATCTGACATACATAAACCCACATTAATAGTTGTGCATGGTAATGACACTGGTGAAACCAATGCATATGATTCTAGAGCGCACCCTAATTGTTCAAGAGCTATTATGGAGTCGACCGATCGCAATACAAAATCATTTAACTGGCTGTTCTAACAGCCTGACCTTCGCTTCATGCCCTATATTACACAATTTCACACCATCATAATTTATCAATGAACCCTTTACTGCCTCAGCGAAAAAACTACTTCCCCTAACAAGTATCGGAGGTTTGATATCACAGCTGCTAGTGTGTCACGGCAGTGTGACAGACATTGCTACCAATCATTACCAAGATACATCAAAACAGGCGCTATCACACAAATCGGGAATGCTTTAGGGGGTAAAATGGATACTGTCATCTGCGAACATATTTCTCGCGTGTCAAAGTCCCAGAACTTAATGTTCGAATTCAGTCAGATCTGACATTCATATACCCACATTGATAGTTGTGCTATTATGAAGTCAACCGATCGCAATACAAAATTTTAGAAAATCGTTTAACTGGATGTTCTAACAGCCTGACCTTCAAGATGCTTCGCTCCATGCCATATATTACACAATCTCACACCAGAAGAATATCTGGATGAACCCTCCACTGCCTCAGCGAAAAAACTACTTCTCCTAACAAGTGTCGGAGGTTTGATATCACAGCTGCTAGTGTGTAACAGCAGTGTGACAGACATTGCTACTAATCAGCAACGAGATGCGCCGGAACGGGCGTCATCACACAAATTGGGGATGCTTCGGGGGATAAAGACGATACTGTTATCTGCGTTTCAAGGTCTCAACATGTTGATGGACGAATTCAGTGGAGTCTGAAAAACACATTAATAGTTGTGTATGGTAATAACACTTGTGAAAACAATGCATCCGATTCTAGAATGCATCCTAATTGTTCGAGAGCTCACATGAAGTCAACCGATCGCAATGAAAAAATGTAGAAAATCGTAGACACTTCACCTGACCTGTCAGCCTCTTCGTTCCATGCCCTATTATTACACAATCTCACGAGGTCTAGGTCACCCCACCAGAAGAATATCTCGTTGAATCCTTCACTACCTTGGTGAATAAACTACAAGTGTCGATATCCTTTAGCTGCTATTAATGTGTCACGGCAGTGTGACAGACATTGCTACTAATCAGCAATGAGATGCGTCAAAACAGGCGTAATCGCACAAATTGGGAATGTTACTCGGATGTCATTTGCGAACATGTACGTATTCAATGAAATCTCACAAACATAATACAGTTCTAGTTGTGTATTGTAATGACACGCGTGCATTTGATCCTAGAATGTATCGTAATTGGGCAAACCTGCAGTGAACTAACCGCAATCAAAATCGTCACAGTAGAAAATCGTGGAACTTGCTGTTAAACCCTCTACTTGAATTTTCAACATCTCCGCGTGTAAGCACTTCTTCTCTCGCATTTCGAGACAACGTATTTTATGTACAGGCCGGAAAAGGGTCAATCCACACGGATCACTGTTGCGCACCCGTTTATAATATTAATGCCAAGAGCTCATTCAGAAAATCATTGCGGATCGTAGACCTGGCTTTTTATACATGACTTTTCAGCCGCTTCGCATGTGAGCATTTCTGTAAGAGTCAAAAGCGCATTCAAGTTTTACCCTTCGATCAGTACAGTCCGACATTTTTTTTTAGTTCAGTCAATGATCCATTCTTAACGAGAATACGCGAACACTCTCATATACAATGATACACCATCACAACAACAAAGAAATAGTAACGACACCCTCGTGTAAACAGAACGCAAAATTGTTTGCTTATATTTAGCTTATTATTATTAGCAGGTGTAGATTTTGATCAAGAAATAGCGATGCCTGCTGAGTACAAAAGACTTTTGCGCGTGATAGCAGAATAATTTAACGAAGAACTGGCAATGCAAACAAAACGCGCATGGAGAACGATCTGTTCATGATAACATATTCTTCTAAGCTTGATATCTGCGTGATGTCAGCAATGACGCTGCAATCGAGCGTAATGTTGATCGTAACAGGTCACTGAACGATTACTGTACTTCGAGTGAAAAATCATCATGTCAGTAACTTGCAAACAAACCGCAACACATGCGTTATACTAACTGCTATAATAACAGATACTATGAGTAGGCTACTGCAATCCCTAAACAGCTAAATAGCAATACCAAACTCATCATTGGAGTGTTATATTTCAAATTCCATTCATGTCGCTGCGTGATACCATGCAGAATTCAATATGTTCAGTTCCGGTTTTTACATCGCATATTGGGTACGAACCACTTTATGTATGTGATGGTCATATTAAACAATCCTCGTGACTTTTGCGGAAGTATAGATGAAACGATAGAACATCTCTTCTGGGGATGCCGGGTTGTTTCTTCTTTCATATTAGACGTGGAGCAGTACATTTTTCAAAGGCACTTCATTTTTCCGTATGAAATATTATATATATATTATATATTATATATGTTGAGGAAAAAACTAGGCAACAATAAATTGATTGTAAATGAGTTTATTCAAAAGGTCAAATTTGACTTGAAAGTGGAAAAGCAGTTGAATAATATTAACACTTATTGGCAATTCACTTTAGAAGCTCTAGAGCAAATGTTTTCAATATTTGCCATATTTTAGTAGATGACTAACAGCTATGGTCTAGCCTTATTGTTTTCCAAGAATAGCACCTAAATATTTGTAGTTTCTCTGTATTGTATTATGCTAACAATGTGCTATTGGTAATCATTGATATAATACTTTATATATTGTTGTATGCATGCTCCATTCAAGTGGAGCAACAATAAATGATGGGTGAAGGAAAAAAATCGCGCAAAAGGAAGACGAGCGTCTATAATCAGATAATAGCAGATCGGTAACTGCGATTTAAAAAAATAAAATCGTTTTCGAACGGAGACCAGAAATTACAATATCATTATCCAGCAGAGAAATGCACAACTCCGTGTTCTCTGGTGAATAGCGAATAGTTTACTTCGACCTAAAATTGGACGGCAATGTTGATGCACACGACCTCATTCAACGACCACTATACATACGACCTCATAGCCGGAGGACCCTAAGTTATTACAAATCGCACTGGTCTATCGCTATACCGTCCTTTCCTGTGCAGGCCCGACAGCCTTGTATTGGTAGGATTACACGTGTTAACGGATTTTATTCCATTTAATTTAACACGTAGCCTGAGGATACCCGCTCTGGAAATAACGGAAGTCTTTCCAATATGGAGGAACATAAATTGTCAACATTGCTTTCGGGTGAGGACTGGACTGGCGCCTGACAAGTCTTGAGTTTGATGCCAGGCAATTAAACGGTCAGCTATCGTACTCTGTAGAGTACACACGGAAACTATAACTTGAGCCAGTGGCATGTGTATAGAAGAGCTTTTCATGCCCCCCTGCTCTGATTACATTGTCCTAATGATATCATGCCGAGTCGATATTACATCAGGCTAAAGGCCCGGTCACACTACAACGATATCGTATAGTGCAACGATCCGATTTTTCTGGAGATTGGCTTACGAATGCCAGTCTCTTTTCATTATGGCGGATATACCCAGCGTCAATGATAGAGGACCTCATCCGCTATGTGTGTAACCAATTCGATGTAAAATCGCCCATTCCCAACTCGAGATATTCACCCAGCTTCTATTCATCGGAGAGCTATCCGAATTATCGTCCGATTTTTTTTCGTTTTTCGATATGACGTCACATTAGTATGGAGCTGGCTAAGGGAGTTCAGGTTAAGGAAAGGTATTTAGGTGATATCAGCATGTATGAACCTCATTACCGCATTCCTAAAATCAAGAAATCGTGTAGCAATCCGATAAAAAAATCGTTACAGTGTGACCGGGCCTTTAGTGGACACCTGAATGTTTGCGCTTGCCAACAGTTCTAGGTCTTAGTGCAAATGCAAAATTGTGTCTATTAGGTATAGTTATCAGAACATTGTACACTACAAATCATATCAAAGTACCGCAGGATTAGTCTTCGGTTCTTTTGTGTAGCTGTATTACCCAAAATTATAACTGCATTATACGTGATTTATTTCAAACTAACTATTTATCTAAACGTGTAGATAATGAAATTACATTTCGATAGTCTCAAGTTGTGGTCAGTACTCAATAGCCTCAAAAAGCCTACCCGCATTTCTCAAACGAGTGTGGATGCCATGATCAGATGATAGCTGAAGACTGCAAGACTATTGCATGTAACTATAAATGCCGCATTGGTCTTCTTGGTCCATTTATTATGCGGGGAAACCAGAGTACGCCTGCTTTCAATAAACACTATAGAGTATTTTGTTATCATTTGTAATTATCAGTTACGTTACTACTTATTGCAAAATATCTCAATGTCATACATGAAAGGTTCGAATCCGGGTCTCGTCAAACCAATAACTATAGTGAGGAAAACTTCTCTAAGATATTGGAATAAATTTGAAACTTTCCTCACAGCTATAAATCATGTTCACTCACGTGGACTCTCGACAAGACAACTCTGTGTCTTCCTCAAACAGCTACTGACTAATAATACGATGGTGTATTCATGTTTTGTGTTTGAATTGACAAGTAGCTGAATAACATTTTTTAACTTTCACGCAAGTGTATGCCTAATTTGTCATTGTTCGTATTAGCTACTGCCTTGGGTGACTCTTTTCACATCAACTTCCTTTTGTTCCTATTATGTTAATGTATTTAAATAGTTTCAAAATTAAAACAATCGAAAATCAAATATTAACACTGAGACCTAAGACTGCCTTTTCGACATGGCAAATCGTCCCTTGTGCCCAAATTGAGCGGCATAGCTCTGTATATATAGCGAACCATCATATTAGACATCCAGTAAATTGCTAAATATTGAGTACGATTTGTTTTGACAAGACTAATGTGGGAAACAGCTCTAACGTAAACTAACAGGCCGTCGCGATGTATTCGCACATGGCAGCACGTGCGGTACCGGAGGATGACGTAAAGAAACTACACTGCAAACACGGAATGTATCGTAACATATATAGGAAGCGTTCCCAGGGGGTTTGAATGATCAGGAAAATCAGTAAATCAAAAGTAGAACACCTTTTGACGACTGACGCGTCTGATGTGACTGCTAGCGTTCTGAACATGGACGTTCCGATTTGAAACACGATCGTTCACATTTGGAACACTGCATTGTAAAAAAATGTTTAGAAAGTGATGTCAAATATGTATTTAGTAACGTTATGTTTATAATATGGATGAAAGGTGTCTAGAAATCGAACATCGGTGTTTTGGAATTTGACACACAATGTTTAGCTTCTGAATATGTTTATAAAGTGGGATCAAATGTGTTTAGGAAAGTGTGTAAACTCTAAACACAGTTATATATATTTCACAGTATATTTTACAGTATACTGCTCTAAATCTGCATGCGTGTGTCTTGAGTTTGGAACGGTAGTGTTTACATTCAGAAAACCGGACGCGTCAAGTGTTTTAGAAAAAATGTGCTCAACCTAGTATCAGGTGCTAAGGAGGTGTTCTAAGGTGTTCTACTTCATATAAAAAAATCCGGACGCGTTCAATATATGTCACATCACATCAGATCAGATACGAATCGCGCGCCGCGCACGATTCGTGCGCACCTGCAAAGAGGTAAATGCGCATTGCCTAGGAAGAAATTCTGCGTTTGGTTACGCTAACACTAATCCGTGACTCTAATCCCCGGCCCTAACGAAGATTGTAAAAGAGGAATTACTATGACAGTAGCCAATCGGGAAATACATTCCGATACAGTGCGCAACAGCTGTCTGCAATGTGCTGACCCGCTGATACTACTTACACAAATAACCGGTAACAATTTGGAGGGTGATAGGTACTAGTATTCAGCAACACTACTTCCGTATCAGTCAGTCGAATTATTGTGTATATATGCGCGCACTGATATAACGGCGCGCGCTTGTGGATGTACATTTTTATAGATATGTACCCAGTATGAAATAATAGATCTATTTACCATCTAGGTGCTGGAAACTGTTGAAGGCAATGATGTAACGAATGTTCTTATACGACGCGAGAAAACTTTAGCCTATTTTTTCCCAACGATGTACGTCAACTGTTAACCCCACTCCACAGTAAGCATAGACATATGTGAATTTATTCACAAATATAGAGAGCTAAACAATTTATGAAACTTGATGTTATTACGAAACCGACGACAAAAAAAGTATTGAGAAGTTTATTCAAATTAGAATCACGGACTAAGGCACGAATCTGTAAGTTTCCGTCAAATTACATCGATGGGAACGATCGATCGATGGATACCGCAATTGATTACATTACCCTAATATATGTACTACTATTCACAATAGGAAAACATGTGAGAAGATTGTTGAAATGTTGTTGGAAGAGCGACGAATATTAGGAATCGTGCACCTTGTACAAAACCGATCTATTATAGGCACCCATTATCATGATATACACATGAATGATTACTAAGTTTTCGCGAATTGTTTCACTAGTTGATGTTGCTATTCTAATAGAAAACATGTTGGGCGATAATTGAAACCTTTGAAGTATGAAAAATACATAAAAGTTGTTGACAGGAAGACGGATAAAAACCGTGTACATATGGGCCTATACATATTCACTAGCCATGGAAAACACTCATAATCATAATAGGCATATGAACGATTACTAATACTGGATAGACTGTTAATTGTGAAAACTTCTTTCTATTCACGAGTAACTACAGTTCGAAAGGTGCAAACGTTTCATTCATTGTGAAGAATAAGTGTTAATATAGGACACTTGTACTGTTTATAAACGATGTATGTGAAAGTACAATGATAACTAGTTGTTTTAGAGACAATTTGTTGCATAGGCCCATTAGCAGATTAGTTTATCAGTAAATCAGTGATTCTCACAGTTAAAAAATCCGCAGGCGACAGGAGAACATAATTCTATGGAAATGAGCTAAGAAATGATGATAATGTAGATCGTTGAAAATTTTTCACTTTATCATCCTGCTATTTATCTAAAAAAAAAAATCTCCAAACATAAATGATTCACCTATAATAGAACACTACTGTACAACAGGGAAATATTATCGCACTTTTTTTGTGCACATACTACACCAATACAAGACAAGAGAAAAGAATGGTTAAGTCATTGCCAAATCATCTATAGGCCTATTGGGTAGCCTAACAATTATAATCACCAATTCATTAGTGCAAAATAAACTAATTAAATTTAATTGTACTATCCACTATTTTGGAATTGACTTCATATCTTGGGGCAACATTCCCTCGAATTCGACGATAAAAATACATTTCAATTAGGAAATCCCATTACATTCACTATTCGTACTATTGCGATATTGAATAAATTGTAGGCGGATATTGTTTTAAATATATACATTTTTAACCATTGATATAAGAGCACAGTGTAGGATTGAACTTACCGGGATTCACTGGAGCTATTCTCTCATCGCCACGGCCAGTATCCCCGCGAAGATATCCGACGTTTCCCCGTCCATCCATTCTGTCCATGCTAAGCTGGTTACCAAGTAAATTCATCGAATTCACTCTGATTTTCTACTGAAAAATCTGAATTTACCAGTCGTTTACTAGTTGAGTTTGCAAGGTCGAACTCAGTTAGGATGAAGAGTATCGTATTGGTCCACTTTTGTCCTTGGAGTTTGAAAATATTGGAATGAACAATTCCCCGTTCTTCCGTTTCGTACCTCTCAATACCAATGTCGGCAAATGAAATTGCTGATATTATCAGTGTACTTTGGTATTCATTTATCGGTATTTGTCTTTAAAACTACGAGGATATTATTTTCCAAACAAAAACGAATACTAATAGTTTTCGAAAATTGCCATTTTGCCTCATGTTAGACTGATAATCAGCATGCAGACTGATTGCCAAAGATTCGAAGCAGCCACTTTTCTTTCTCCCACTTGTTGCTTGTAGATCCCCGTCCTATACTGCTGGTATAACAAGTCCGAGTATCCAGAAACTTTGGCCGACGAAGGTGGTTGGCCCTTTCAATGAGCGTTTAGCCTAACAAATTGACTCTTGCTGTCTTTAACCCTACATAATCATTAGCACTGATTCGAAATCTCTTATCTTGGATCAAAATTAAATATACTTTCGCATACACGCAACAACTCTCCAACCTCTGGCCGATCCACTACTAGCGATATGTTAACTGTTTGTCCAATCAGATCCTCCGTATCTTGTTATTCATATTAATCAAGCCAATCACAGCCAATAAAAGAAATTCGATTGGCGCAATAGGCATGCTCACAATCCACGGCTCAACAAGTTGCATTGGCTATTGGTTGGAGACTCTTGGCGCGTGCTGGGAGATGTTGAAAGATACAGCGGAGGAAATGAAGCGCGTGTAGGCTTAAGAGGAAGTTAGAGACCAAAAAGTGAATCGCTCCTAGGTATCGGTTGCGGGGTGTCAAGAACAATTTCTTGGACAATCAAACATGGGCGAATCATGATAGAAAAACTTCATTAAAAAACCGACGCTAGGTAACAGGGGGAGGCAACTCGGCAGAAGAGAGGGAGAAAATGAAATGTATTGGCAAGGATTAATAACAATAACAGCTCAATCAGTAACGTCTGCGGGCTACAAGGAGCGATCCATTTAGCAGTGTGTTGAGGTAAACTCCGTAAAATTAAATTACAGTAACAAGTGACAAAGGGTATAATAATATTTCAAGACAGTGTGCAACTCAATGAATACCCTGCGAAATAAAGAAGAAAATACGGTATGTGTATACGACTCGGTTGTACTTTTCGAAACTATATTTATCAGTGTAACGAATATACCAGATATAGTACAATGTTATACTGTTATATGGGATTATAACGATAAATGTTATGGGACCAGCAATTCATTCGTTTTCAAAAGATATGGAATTAAGAGAAGAACGAGGAAACGGATTCGTACAAATATATTTCCACTGAGTGATATTTTTCAAATTTACCCACCCTGAAATAGTCGATGACAAATATACCAGATATAGGCTAAAGCTAAACTATTTAAAACGTTTTTCAATGGATCCTTACATCAATTTATAGGGCGTTTCGAAAATATTTTGAACGGATAGTTCCATAGCTTTGAAAAGTTTTTTGGTGCTTTGGTACTATTCATGGTTCGAGCAGATAATGACAATTCTTGTGCAATAGCCTACAATACTGTAGGAATGTGCAACAATGCCAGAACATTCTCTTTATTTAATGTTTTTAGTAATTAAACACTTTTCTAAACACTTGTTCGCCCCTCCTTCGGAAACATTCCCATAAATGGAACATATTCCAAACAAATGTCTGTGTTGAAAATTTAGAAAAAAAATCAGGATCAGAATATGAACGTGTTTTTGGAGCGAGAGCATTATGTCTTATGCAATATTCTGGAGTGAAAACCAAATGCTCGGAAGCCCTTTACTGCTCAAAATTAACCCCATGATATTTTCTCTCCCGTATCTACAGGTTATGGCAGTTCCAACGGTTCATGGGTGACATATTGAAATATCACAAACCCATTTCGTTGAGCTGAAATTAGCATACTGGCGATAAAATGACAGACTCGTCAAATAAGAGTCATTTTGGGATCAATATGATTTTTTTCTGTAGGCACGGCTCAGTATAGCCTACCATAGAATAACCAAGATCTTGCTCATTCATAGGGTTCAAGCATTATACTTTTCTTCCTGCAAAATTTATAGGCTATTAAGCTGAGATTTAGAGACTGACAGACAGCTTCTCGTTATAATTATCTTGTTAATTGGCAATTTATGTAATCGTTTTCATTTTGCTTTGAGATCGCTGATAAACGGTGTGAAACTGTTATGTAGCACTATGTAGGCACACGATACAGAAAACATCTCACTAACTACATAATGTAGCATGGAATCAGTGGCAATCCGGCAGTCCACTCTAATTGTCCACAAAACATGACAAGAGCTATCTCTCAACCCGTTTTGGTAAGGCGGAGATACGAGACAATTTGTTGTCACTTCGGGAGGTGTTCCGTTCGCACTTGATGAAGTGGTATTGCAACATAGATACACCTTTGATCTAAATTATCATTAAAGTTTCGTCCATCCCCTTGAACAAGTATGCCCAACACTGCGCAGGCCTGTAATTATTCAGTGGTACACTTTATACAGTTATAGGATTTACTCTTTGAATAATATATATCATATTGTTTTTTTTTAGAAGCGCGTATTTATTCTTTAAACCAACTCAATGTTCATTCAGTCGTTCATTCTTGCAATATTCGATATCAACTCTGTATACGTTGTTTTATGTGTTCGGGGGTGAAAAACAACCCAATGTTGCTATTTACTGTATCAGTATGTCGAAGATTCTCTAGTAATTTTTGTTAAGAGGACATTAGGTATCATTAAATCCGGCACAACATTTTTTCTGGTGTTTCACCAGGCTAAATGTCACGCTTTTGTTATAAATTACGTGGTTTCAAAATTAGCTGCAGTTATATATTGTCACTTAGTAAAAAGGTCTGATTGGATGTCTTTAGCTCCAGGTGTTACTGATGTACTGGCATACCTGCATACTGCACATTTGACGAACGTTTCGCGAGCGCCGTTCAAAACGGAATGGATTTGTTCCTCGCACGGTGTTAGTTATTCCCTAACAAGTGTGGCGGCGATCGTCCTAACTCACACTGCGCAAGATT